>JAAGNO010014140.1:0-12800 GCA_033439905.1 Ceryle rudis | reverse complement strand
AAGCCAAGATCCCATTGGCCTTCCATGCCACTTGGGCACACTGCTGACTCATGTTCAGCTGGCTGTCAACCAGTACTACAGGTTTCTTACAATCATTATAAAATGTACCATATTTTGTTCCTTTATATGCCCATTCAACTCTGAATTACCATTGATAGACCCACTTTAGTTTTATAAAAAAAAGATCTAAAGCAAGTAATTTTCATTTTCTAAAATCATCATTGGATTGTGGATTTCTGTATTTTTAGTGACTTCTAAGAAAACATTTCTGATAACCATATTATTTTTAGGTCATGAATGTCAAACAAACTTATCTTTGTGAAAAGAACCATGTCCAGTGAAAATGTGGTCTCTTCAGTTTCAGATTTTAACTTTCCTTCTCCTGAGTGATGCAAGGTGCTTGAGTGCTGTAAGCACTGCTAGTTATACATATATCAAACAGCATCAAGTATTCAAGGCCAACAGACCTTCTTGACTTGTGTCATCTCCTAGCAAGCTGGTTATAATGTGCTCGCTGTTAAAAGTTTGTGTGGAATAATACAGACTTAATCTGGTTAGATATTTCCGTAATTTGTTGTTGCAAGTTATTACAGTATAAGGCATTAACTGTATCAAAATTCCATGAGAACTGGTGGTTTTAAAACTCCCATTAAGCCTTAGGTTACTTGGACATCTGCTTCTTGTAATGTCTCTCATTAGAGACCAGCGGGATCCTTTTGCAGTAAAAACTTAAATTGAATGTAACAAAAACCTACACAGATTTAAAAGAGTGCTCTGAAACGGTAAAAAAAAGAAGAAAGATGAACACCAATCCTTTCAAGACCAGTGATTTGTCATAAATTCTCTTGTGATTCGTGATTTGTTATTAAAATAGTCTCAGAAGAAGCGAATCCTACAAAGCTACACAGCATCTGTAGCACATCTGTCAATCCCAGGTATCCAAAGGAGGGAACGTTTGCTCCGTCTCTCAAAGTAGCTTGCTCAGGCACTGTTAGTAATGCACTTGTGGCAGAAGTCTTCACAAGCTGCACGTATTTGCCCAAGTTTTTAAATTCTTGGCTACAGAATTTTTTAACAAATACTGTTACTGGTACACCAATGCTACATACTTCATAGTCAGTTTAAAGCCAGATCAGATCGAGAGAGCTGCAACCACGTCTCTATCCTGAAGCACAAACATGCTCTCCAAGTGTTGCCAAAATTCATCATTGCTTCGACTGGGGCAACAGATCAGTTCCAACAGAGTACCTTCAAAGACAGTGCTTTTTGTAATCCTCTGAAGACAGCAACATCTTGTTATTAGATGAGTGATTCAATCACCTAGGTAAACATTACACACTTGGTGGCAATCATAACCATGACCATATTTACCTCTGGGCACACGTCTGTAACATGATCTTCACAATACTGCCATTTAGAAGCCTAAGCAGACAAATTATTGTGATAATAAGCCCTTACATTCCTGTATTCTGCCTACAGAGGAAATTACAAAGTTAGTTTTACTCTATTGAAGCAATCCCCATTTCTCAGAACCTGTTCCATGCAGTGACCAGCCTGGGGAGCCTTTTCTGCAAAGAGCCGAGAGATATCTACTGTCATTAAGTCCTCTCTGACAAGGAACCAGACTGGGGACTAAGCACTAGGAAGAATCAACAGTAAAACAGATACTGCTCCTTTGGTTATGTTCACTCATTCTTAGTGGGTACAATTCGGAGTGCAGAGTCACACTCAGCCTCACTCAACCATCAGTGAGATGGATGCATGTCCATCATGGCTGGTAAAATCCAATACAGAGAGTTAAGCCCTTTGTAAAGACGTATCGATCACTACTTTGAAACACTTCACTAAAAATCATATTGATGCTGTAAGTCTAAAACAAACAATTCCTTTACAGGGCAGATCATGGAGAAGTTGCAGTAATAGTGAATCAATTCCAGTTAACAGACACTATGAGTGCTGTGACAACTAACTGCTTACGCATCCCCAAAATGCACTACACACAGTGACCAAAGGGTTACAGTTTATTATTTAATAAATGTAAATTATATCAGAAAGACATATGTGTAATGCTTTCATATGGTGGAATACTGGCTGCTCTGTTCAATAACCAAGGTATTTCTAATTTCCTCCTGGTTAACCAAAACACAATTCCAAATACAAGCCATTTGTCAACCACAATCAAGGAAAGAATCAGGAAATGGCACTGTGGAGGGGAGGAGAAAACTCTTGATTATCTGGTGGCAGCCTCCCTTCCTTCTCTCAGGTCCCGAGTATACTGTGAATGGAATCACATTAATCTTTTATCTTTCACTCCAATTGCTTTCCATTCTGCTTTGACTTGGAAGCTTTCAGTACTAAAAATAAATGTTTCAGTTTCTGTATGTATAAACCAAAATGACAGCGATACAAGTTCAAACTTGGAAAAGACTCAAAGTCATTTCCATACAAACAGGAAGGACTTGAAATAATCACTGGAGTTAATTTGATGGCAGCTATCTTATTGTGCCTGCCACATCAGCTGGTGTCACAATTCCTTCTGTTTTCTGGCCCTACCTACTCTTCATCACATGCACATATATTTCTAGTACTACTAGCACAACAATAAATAAAATGATGTACCATTGGCTCTCCTAAGAACCTTTCCCTCATGCCAAATAAACTTCTTACCCCTACCCACCCACCAAACAGTAAAGCTTTCAATACGTGACTGTTGCGAGAACATGATTACAGAAGTCATCGCTATCATCCAAAATCGAATTTTCACCTGCTCATGTGGTGTACACCTGTGGGTTGTTGGCAATGCACTTGATTGAAGTGTGGGAGATTCCGGGTTCGCAGTGAGCCCTGACATCTCTGTTCTCTTAAGTGAATATGCCACGCAATCCCCAAACCTGTGTGAATGCTATTGACTCTTACAATATTATCTTATCAATCTTCTACATTTTTAAGGGCACAAAATACTAATGCAAAACCCAAGAACACATATACAATAGTTAGAACAGCAATATAAATATATAAAATAATAATTCAAAGATCTTGAAAAGTCGACCAACATGCTTTTATACTGCAACCTAATATGCAAGCAGTACACCATCCCACCACAGGTAAGAAATGAGAAATTTTGAGGGCTATTGAACACTGAATTTTCTCAGCTGAACACTCTAAAGTTATTTAGCAGCGTTCGATAGACTTCAAACTCACTTCTGCCTGTGGGTTATAGTGGTCCAGACTGTAAAACAAAAACAGTGCAATACGGGTTGAACCAAATTTTTTAAAATATATTTTACAATCCTTTTAAAGTTTGCATCATTTTATGTGTTTTGAAAAACACAGATCTAAAGATGCCATACACCATTAACTAAATAGCACAAACAGAGCATCAAATAAAAACAGTCTAGCTTATAAATATACTACTAATAATATCACAGGCGTACATTTAAAAACAGGATTAAAAACCTGATGGTTCAGGACCAATAGCTTTCCAGTCCAACCAGTGCAGTATGAATTTTGCTCCTGCTCAAACGGCACATTCAGTAAGTTGGCGGTTTTTATTCAGTTCTTTTCAACTGGCAAAACTAACACCTCAACAGTGGAGTAAGATGTGGGATTCATTTTATGGTTGTGAATAGTGATTTTTACATGGCTTTTTAAAAGGGGATCTAAGAGTTGGCAGTTATTTACCACGCGCTCAAAACGAGCATATGAAGATTCTAGTGGGAAACACAAAGCAGCTCCCATCATAACAATTAGACCATTTTCTTTAAATGAAATGATGCTCTCCTTATGCAAAAAAGTTGGTCAGTTTTTCCATTTATGCTTGTGTATTCCAGCTTTCACCCATTCCCTAGCATGGATGTTTCATTGATGGCTGAGGGTAACACTTCAAAAATGAACTAGCTAAACAAACTTCCCAGCAGCACTTGACAGAGCTACACCTATTCTTCCCCATTTCCAAAGCAGTACAGAATTAATTACCAGTTCTATGGATCTATTGTAAGTATAATAGACTAAAGAGCTATCACAGACACATTTATTGTAAAAGCACAATCCCAAGAGTGTCTAGTAGAGGGCCAAAACGATTAACACAAATGCTTTGTCAGATCAAAGATAAAACCTGCACCGCCCAATTGAGGAATGAATTAGAACAGTGGGTTATCTTTCAAATTAACCAGGGCAGTTAGTGAGGAAAATTTCATGAAAGTGTAATTCTTAGCCTTTGTGAATCCACACAGCAGGCATTCTGCCAGCTGACAAGATGATGAAATTTTCATGCTTAAAAAAGCCCTCTTCATTTCCCAATTTAGATTAGCTAGCATTTCTCTCTCTTTTCATCTATTTGCTCTTCTGAAGCAGAATTAAAAAAGAGAAAGCACACAACGGGAACAATCTCTCACAGAATAATGCATTTCTGAAAAGAAATAAAATCTTTGCCTATCTTTTTAGATACACTTATAGATAGGAGCAGGATTATTAAAATTGACATTGTTAATGCCATTAAGAAATCTATAAACACTGGACAATGATAGGTATCTTTTGGAAGACAAAGATAAAACATTTCAATGCTTAATGGCAAAAAAAATAAATACTGTGGAAACAAAATTTTGTACGAAGGTGAATAATTTACAAAAACAATGGGATTCAATGAGGCTTACAAAACACTATTTACACACTTTACATCTGTATCTTTTTAAACGAAAGAAGTATATTGCCATTGTATTTATTTATTTAGCAGTTTCATGTGCCAGAAAGGGCAAGTAGATTTTCCACTTTTAGATTTTATGGTGCACTCACACCCTCCCCCCTAAATTTACACAGCCACATATAAAAGCATTTAATTAAATAAAGGAAACAACATGCAATGATCTTAAATACTTCTAAAAAATCCAATTGAAAGCTCACTGAAAATAAGTAGGCTTATTCATTTCAGTGAGCTGTGAGTCAGGCCAAAAGGCTCCAGATAGGACTGTCTTCATAAAAGGTAGCTCACTGTATAAATGTTAAAAAATTCATTTTTGCATTTTATGCTTTTGTATGAGGTGCCATTTGACCAATGCACAAACAACAGTAATATCTAAAAATAAATTAATAGAGTGACAAAATGAGACAATATATTTGTCTATTTTAAATTGATGCTTCTGTGCCTTTCAGGTGCAATCCCTACAAAATTAGTCTGCTAAACAAGAATCTCAAAGTTTCATCAAATGTGTTGTTCAGACAGTTCTTTGCCATACTATTTCTGGGTGTGACTTTATACCTTACAGTATTATATATAGTAGTACAAACACCCGTTTGATGAATTTCAACTCCAGCTATTATACAGTCACTACAAGCACTTGAAGAAAGGAATGAACTAAATCTCACAGCATCTGATTTTCTAAGAGCTAACAGGGTGAAAAGTTTACTTGCCCAGCTCTGTGGAAAGCCCTTTTTTAAAGTGAAAATGATTGTGCAGTTTGGATTTACTTTTTACAGGAAAGTAGTTTCACATTTCCAGAGCCTGAATGTATTCTACGGTCAACAAATAGTTTTCAACCTTACTATTAAAGCTAACTAGGTTAAAAGTAAATTCTCAGTACTAAAAATATTACCAAGATTTTACTTACAAGGACAAATAAATATCTTTTGAAGGACACTTCATTATCTTATAAGGCATGTAGTAAGACAGTTAATAGATTTTTAATAGAGTGTAAGCAAACTGCAATTTTTAATATCCAAACATTTCACAGTTTGGTTCACAGCTTGGTCTTTAAAAAAGAAAATAAAATAATAAATAAATAAATAAATGTAGAACAGAGTAAAATACTACACCACTTTGTTCTTATCAATACCTTAAATAGATCTTCTTTCATCAAGTTTACTATTGCACATCTTATGCAATAATTTTCTATCACTCTATATGCCAGAATTTATTTAGAATGTGTCACTCTGTATTATCATAATGTACATACATTAAACCTAAAAAAGCTAATCAGAAGCAACTTTTATACAAAAGCAATCTGTGAACAAATTGCTTTGACATATTATTTAATGACCCGTTGTATAGTTTTATATGTATAGCAGTATCAGCTGAATGATAGTTTTGCAGCCAGCTGGACTTTTCAATAAGGTAATGCGAGATCTCGCATCTTGGTAACTTCATCTGTCCAAGTCATCCCCCTTTAACTTCAACGGAAAGGAACAATCTATCCCAACCTTGTGAAATACTACCTGAATTTAAAAAGTCTAAGAGAGGTTTGAGCTCCTTTTGATGCAAAGACCTTCAAAATAAGGATTTATATGTTCAGAAATTATTGCATTTCCAGAAAAGAGCTTATAAAACACTTAACTACCTGTCAATAAGAACTAATATAGAAGAACAGTAACATAAAATGCACTTAGTACTAAACTGCAATGATAATTCTCAGCATTGTAGCTGCTGTCTGCAAAATACCTGAGAAAACACACCATGAATTCAGTAAGCCACTCATTTACAGGCCAAATTTTCAGAACCAATTTATGGGTTTGAGTACATCAAATATTATGAGCACCCAAAGGTTATGAGCGCCTTCAAAACTGATGTCTGTCATGAAGCTGTGTCCCAACATGTGATGTTGGGACAACAAAAAAATGGCAGCAACGCAATACGGTAAGATCAATGAAAATTTGACCAAAATGGTAGCTGCCAATTCACAAAATATGATGTTTCCAGTCTATTAGAGATGCAAAACATACTGATGTAATCTAAAAATCACCTTTTTTTTTTTTTCCTAATCAGTCACCACTTTGTAGAGTGTGAAGATGGGAATTCCAAACACTACTTTTTCTTTGTCCCCCCACCCAGCCCCCAATGCCATACAAAGCCAACCATTACCATCAGCACTTTAGATTTCTTGCACTACCCCCTCCAAACAGAATTGTATCAAATTATTTACCTTTTTATCTTTTTTCCCCTCTCTCAATCATCATTATTAAGAAAGATTCATAGTATTTCCCTTCCTCTTGTCCTTCAAATAATTTTTACAGAGCTGCATTCAGTTCACAATGTAACACAATACACATCAATTTGAGTTGGAGAAGGAGAAACAGATTTTAATTACATGAGAAATTTATATCTGCACATTTGATAGGCTTCATAGCTTTGCTGAAAAGCATTAAGATAATCCACTGCACTTTTTAATCTAAAAATCTGTAAAACAGAGAGCTACTACATCTGTAATAATGCTGACACACAGTTACAAAAATTTTAATACATCTGACAATCTTGACTTGAAACTGAACTGAAAAATCAAAAACATTCTACACTAGTATTTGAAATAATTAATCAATTGCTTTACTTTCATAAAGTTGGGGTTTGACCTTGCATGCTATTACCTTGGACTATACCAAAATAAGTAACATGGCAGTCACTGAAGTAACAGCGCCACTTAGAAAACTCACTTCATACAGCAGAGTATTTTCTGAATACTTACATTATAGTATTTTCTGAGGTAGCGTCTAATATCCAGCAGTAATTTGTTGTTTATTTGAACCACAGAGTTGAAAGGAGGCTCTTCGCATTCTGTCTTACTGCACCTTTGCAAGCTGGGTTCAATAAACCGCCCCTGAAAACAGAAGTGTAAAACCAGCATGCATGGTTACAACAGATGATGGTAGCAGAAGCTATCACAGGAGTTTACACGTAATACATGTTTTTAAACAATAATAGTCTTAAAGGGCCTCTAATATCTAGGTCTTCTTTCTTCCCATCACAGTTGGTCACACCTATATAAAGACTTCCCTGACCTATAGTTTTCCCATTCTCTTTTTAATGAAAGGTCTTTTGGAGAACATGCTTCTCCACCTATTACAAGGTTAATAATTCAAAAAATTATGTTGAGCAAAAAAAATAATCTGTGGACAAATCACACTTCCCTGTCTCCTTCAAAACAACATAGGTTTGTTGTTTTATCAGGGATATCAAAGTTCTCCTCAAGATCACTGATCACAACACTGAAATCAACATTATAGACACCGATTAAGAAATTACCAACAGGCTTGTAAAGACAAACCTCATCAATCAAGAATGACATGATCATCTTTTATTTTCTCAATTTTTCTCAAAGTGCAAAGAAGAGTTCCTACAGTTTTACACCATCTCATTTCCCCTTACTTTCAAAACCTTCTGAACACCTGACATTAAAATTACAGAACCTCAAAGTGATGTATGAACAGCTGAAATTAAGTTAATAGAATTCTCATTAAAATAAGAACAACGTGGTAGGTTGGATGCTCATACAAATTTTAGAGAAGTTTCTTTCAAGTTAGGACTTAGCTTTTGTGACCTATCTTGGCTAAACTACCACCCACAACATTAAATAACTCCAGGTGGAAGAGAGGGTTCTTACGGGGTTTTTTGTGTTTGTTCATTGGTTTGGGGGGATGGGGTGGGTTTTTTTGTTGTTGTTGTTATTGTTTGTTTCTTTCTTTGTTTTATTGTTGGCTTGGGGTTTTTTGGGGTTGTTTGGTTTTTTGTTTGTTTAGGGTTTCCTTTTGGGGTTTTGTTTTGGTTGGTTTGTTTGTTTGGTTTTTAATTTTTTAAGTTTGTTGTTGGGGCTTTTTTTTGGGGGGAGAGGAAGGTTTGGGGGGCAGGGTATGTATTTTTTTTTTTTAAAGGAGTTGGACATCCACTTCTCTTCAGTTAGCCCATCTGCAAGTTGTCAAGCCTACATGTAATTAACTGTCTTATTTACAGCTGCAATGAACAAAAGTCAAGGATTCACAAAGTATCACTCGATTTGTGTGTCTTTTCCTCTTAGTTACTTCCAAACACTGCTTTATTTTGATTCAAAAAAATGCAAAACATCTGCTGTTTGTCCAAATTAACTTAAAATAATTACTTTTAATTTAGATAAAAGATTTATTTGCTTTCAGTTTCAAGGTTTTCACTACTCTGAAGCTCGCTAATTTACCAATGACTAATACATACATAACATTGCTCTAGAGTTAAATACGTGGCTCTATTTCAAGTTGTGATCCAAGGTCAGAGATACATTTTTTGGCAGAACTTCTCCACAAGAATGTACCCCTATGACTTTTTATGTTCAATACACAAAGTCAGAAGGAAAGATAACACCGAAAAACCTTACTGTCAAGAAGGGAGGTGGGATGCAGCAAGATAAACGCAACTTTCAAAAACACTTTGTTCCAATTAATATGATTTAGGATAAGAAATTGCCATTCCTATAGGAAAGTTTCATTAATGAGAACTGGAAGTTACTAAGGTGTTAAGATAAAGATTGCTTAAAAAGTTACATCAACAGTCATTCACGACTGTGGGCAAACAGATTAATGAAGCCAAATAATCTCACATGTTCTGCTAGACGACACAGCTGAAATGCAAAAAAAGGGAAAAATACTTCAGCACTATTCTATCAGCAAATTTCTGTTCCAAAGCTATAAATAGCAGGACTCAAACAATATGTTATCTTCTCCTACATCATATGAATCCTATCTGAAAAGCTCTTCTCCCTACAAATATTTTTCTCCCTCACCGATGAACAGAAATGAAACAGGAAAAGAAAACCACAAACTGCCAACTAACCGAACCATCAAAGACATTGTCATAAATGTTCTCTGTTCCGCATTTGAGGCAGCAAAACTTGAATCTTTCACAATCCTTATATTTCTCCTCATCAGTGAGCTGCGCTGGGCCACCAACCAAGGCATCATTCTCCTCATCTTTATGGTAATGGTGATGGGCTCTGAATTGGGAGGGATCCAGTCCTATTAATAAGAAACAAAAATTTCAAAAGACTAAGAGGTCAACCATGCAAGTAGGCTCATTTTTCATATGGTTGGTGAAGCAGATTCAAAAGAAAGTTACAAAATGTAAATTCAGAAGCTGAAAATCTCTCTTTAGCAAAGCTTCCTGTATAAAACATAAAATACATTTTACAATTTTTTAACCACGAATAAAGGTTCACGAAACATGAAGAAGTCTTATCTTCTTACGCAAGACTGCTTTATAAATAAAGCAAGCACGCCGCATTATCATGGGAGCATGCAGCAGAACATTTTGTTTCTGAGGAAACCACTCCTAACGGATGGCTTTATTGTTATTTTCTTTTTAAGTTACATTGAAAATATTTCAATAAAAATGTGCATCGTTATTAAGAAGCAATCTTTAAATCAAAATGGCACCATTAAAACTGAAAACAGAGAATAAAAACCCCATTAAAAGAAACGCGGGTGCACTGCTATTACCAACTCCTTCAAGTCCGTATACAACTGCCAACTCTGATTTCAATGCAGTGGTCGATTTCATTTTGGCTCAGTGGTTAACAGCATGTAGGTTTCAATCTAATGCAGTGGTTAAAATTCAGCAGCAGCATTTAAAACGGCAGCACTGGAGACAAAATGCTTTATTTTTGATTGCCAGAACTCAAGATTTTAAACAAATAAATACACAAAAGAGATCCTAAAAATACTGATTCAACCACAAATAAGTAAATAAGCAAGCCAAGCACGAAGTTCACTGCCCTAGGAATAAGATTACTGAAGTAAACTTAATAAAAATCCACAGGTTTTGTCATGTGCAATTTTTTTTAAAAGTCCATGTATCCCATTTACAGGTTTTTTTGTTAACTCTAGCAAATAGCACATGGTAGAAAAAAAAATTAAATTAAATAAGCACGTGGAAGGAAACGTTCAGAAAATGATGGCTTTATTATTAAGAAATGATCAAGGAGAAGTAGCTTAAAAATTATTTTAACAGACTAATTAAGCCAAGTAACAGATTAATATGTATTAAACCATATCTTGTGTAAATTTCAATAACAAATGTAATTATTACTATAGAAAGAGCAAGAAAGATTACAAATAGAAAGTGAATATAGATTTTACAGCTTTTTTTAGCCTTACTATACAGTACCAGGAGACTTAATGTCTGGGAACAATAGTCAGTTAAATTAGACAAATATTATTGCACGTAAAAAACAGTTGTGCTATAGAGACAGATACAGACTGTCTTTACATACAGGATTGGAGATGCCTGACTTTACTACTGCTATTCTGAACTTATGGTTTGCAGTCATAAAACAAATTCAAGGACAAGGGAAAATTCCATTGCCAAATAAGTTTATTTGGTTCTTGAAAGAATAGGGATTTCACTAGAATTTAATCAATCTCCCCAGTTTTGATTTTATGAAAAGGAATAAATGTCAATGCATAAGGGCAACAATTCACCTCCAAAAGGTTCTAAAACTTAATACAGTTCTCTACTATTCATTAAAAGGACGAGCAAGCAAAGCACGTTGCTAGTAGCTTATTTTACAATCTAATACATATGGTACACACAAAAAAAGGCTGTGAGGTTTTGTTTGTTTTGTTGTGGGGTTTTTTTGGTGTGGTTTTTTTCGTTCTTGTTTTTTTCTTTCTAAAGTTTCAGTAATATGTTTGCTGTTTTAGAAAACAAAGAGTATGTTCTGCAAGACAGACAGTAGTAGATAGTAGGTTTTGAAAGCGGACTTGAGTTAGCATTGAGATTTTGCAAAAAATCAACCAAGTATGCAGGAGGTTGGATCTAAGATTGTAATGGTGAACTCAAAAAAATTCTCATTTTAATCTGAGTTCAGAAGCGGAATGAAAAAGCATCACTGCAACTTTCTGATACAGATGCCACTATAAAGTTCAGCTAGAAACCTATCTTTGTTTTTAAGGCAAATATATAGCAAAGTAGTTCACTAAATAAAATTTAAAAGGAGATAAATTCTGATCTTTGGACAACTGCAGTTTTCCAGTATTCAGTCAAAACAAGTGACAGCAAATAAGCATTTAGGCATTTGGCAATAACTTAACAGAAGAAAAATCATTGGAAAAATTTAAATCACACCTATCTCTTAACTTTCTTTTGGCTGGAGAAAACAACAGGAAAATATTGTGATGATTCAAGTGTACAACTAACTTCTGGTGTGCAAACAGCCCCAGTGAAATCAAAGGGACTACAAATCAGCCTTTTAAAGAACATGCCTACATTAATTATCTTCTGGAATTGGGACTTATTTTAGCTATTATCTCTTTTCGGGAATAGTTATTTGGTTCAATTAATCCATTTCAGCACACTAACCAGGATCCTCTCAGACCAGGTCATACTGGTCATATTAATCTACTTGGAAAACAAAACAAGGAATATCTGTTAGGGTGGGGAAGAAAAATATTATCTGGTCTTGATAATTTTTAAATAGGATGAGACTAATCAGTGAACTTCTTTGAACATTTCTGTTTTGTGGGTTTTGCGTTTGGTTGTTTTTTGGTTTGGTTTGGTTGGTTGGGGTTTTTTTTTGTGTTTGTTTGTTTTTGATGACATTAAGAAAAAGCAAAGGGACTTTTGATTTACTCTGACGTGAAAATCTTCAGGGCTATTATTAAATTACCTGCACCACAGGTAAGCTCTCCACCTCGCCAAAACTGCAAGGTTGCATGCATGACAAGGAAATTTAACTGCGTAAAAATACGCTGATGAACTGAGCATGACAAAAGTCAATAATAAAAGTTCCAGGACTTGTTCCCAAACTATTTAATAATGAAACATTTACTAAGTAGCAAGCAAAAGAGGTCACTCAAGAAACTGGCAAAAAAGGTCAAATAAATTTTAGTAATGGCAGCATTTTAAAAGCAACATTTGTGCAGATCATGTTTTACACGCCTTTCCAGGAGCACACCCCCACACCCCCCCGCCCGCCCCCCGCCCCCCACCCCGCCCCGCGCCGCCCCGCCGCGCCCCCCCGCCCCCCCCCCCCCACGCCCCCGCCCCCCCGCCCGCCCCCCCCGCGGCGACCCCGCCC
>JAAGNO010014139.1:0-10056 GCA_033439905.1 Ceryle rudis | reverse complement strand
GGCGGGGGGGGCGGGGGGGGGCGGGGGGGGGGCCGCGAGGGCGGCGGGGGGGGGGGGGGGGGGGGGGGGGGGGGGGGGGGGGTGTCACACAACTCTCAAGTAACCAAATTAGACCCCCAGCCAGTTGCAATTTGCTTGGGGATGACGTGACAAGTTAAAAGATCCATTTGGTTGTATTAAAGCAACTTGACACTATCAAATAGATAATGAATATCAAACGGCCCCATCTCAATGTGGAGGTTCCTCCACCGCTTCAATGACACCTCCCAGCATTACTACTGCTGCAAGGACAAGGTTTGTCCCAACCAGGCCGGTCAGCCAGGGCTGTTTCTGAATATATGGAAACTTTATAAATGTCACTACTAAGCTCCTTTCTGTTAAATCTATAAACCCAGCAGCACCTACGTGCTTCTTTCACTCAACACACCTATTATGCTGTTTGAAATCCACTTGTAGGAATCCAGGATTAATATTTTCAGCAAAATTTTTTTTCAAACCTGCCTTTGGGAGGATCTTTTCTTCCCTCCAGGGCTGGCCTCTGGGATCCATACTGGTCCAGACAGGACACCCAAAGACAGGGAAGGGCTGTGCTTGACCCACTACGGAAGCAGAGTCACATAATTCGTATCTCTCCCTGCTTCTTCCTTTGCCCCAGGAGACAAAATGGAACGCCAGGGAGAAGGTGTTGGATGTGGAACGGGGGGGCAAGAAGGGCAGAGGGCAGGAGGCTGCTGGCTGGGAGTAGGATAGATTTTAATACAACCCCAGGGAATGTCCCTGGAATCCTGGTCCTCTGAGGAGGGTTTGTTCCCAAAGCCAGAGGCTGGAAATCCCTTTCCCTCTGCCTATTCCCCTTTAACGACACTTCCGCGTGTAACTTGAGACAAGTTGGGGAAGAAAAAAGAGGAAGGGAAAAAAAAGGGAAAAATAGCGCAGTTATTCCCGCCTCTGCCTCCTCCTCTCTCCCCTCCCCGGACAGCCAGGAGCCACGTCACCGTCGCCCAGCGCTGGCTTTGGGGCTGCTCAGCAAGCTCAGCCTGGGGCTCTCCAAGGGACAAACCCCAACTTTTGGCCTGGAGCAGGGACAGGAAGACCCTGGGGTGGGGAGGCAGGGGAGAGAAAATCCACCTTGGGGGAAAAGTAAGCAAGGGAGACATCCAGCCTGAGCACCTGACAGAGGAAAGGCGCTTACAACCAGGGGAGAGAGGAGCCTGAACTTTTCTCCACCTGAAGAGAGTCTCCGTGCTTAGGGAAAAAGGAAAGTTAAGCCAGAGGAGAGTGTTCACTCGGTTGAGGCTTGGGGGGGAAGAAAAACTCCCTTCCCCTCACCCTCCCTGCCCACAGAAACCACCCCACTCCCTTCGCCCCAGAGGAGCACCCTCTGGCACCATGAACATCTTCCGCATCTTGGGGGATGTCTCCCACTTGCTGGCCATCATCATCCTCCTGCTGAAGATCCTGAAGTCCAAGTCTTGTGCCGGTGAGTGCTCCCATGCCCCAGGGAAGGAGGGAGGCTGTTCTTGGAGGGCAGCTTAGTGAGGGGTACAAGTGAAATGGGTGCTGAAAAGGCTAGTGATAGCCCACACAAGCCAGCAGCCCTCCCTGGTGGGCTCTTTGAGCAAAGTCATCATCCTCCTCCTTTGGGAGGTCTCCCTGCCAGGAGAAGAGCTCTAAGTTGGAAGGATGTGATGTGGCAAGGCACCCGGTCTTGGGGTGCTGAAGCGGAAGAGAGAGCAGCAAGGATTGAGTGAGGTGGAAAAAGAGCACAAGAAGTTGTGGCAACACCAAAACCAACAACCCAGAGAGAAAGCTGCTTTAGGTCAGAGGTTCTGCTAGCAGGTGGGCAGGTACCAGAGGCTGCCCTGTCCCTGGGCAAGGAAATCAGGGCAGCAGCTTCCCACAGGAGGATTTTGCTCAGAGTTCGTGGTTTCCTCCTCAAGCGACTTTGGGGCTGGGCTGCAGCACCCTGGCTGTTATCACAGGTAGAGAAAAGGGTGGGTCTGACTGCATCTCCCTGCCAGCGGTGACTAAGCTCCATCAGCGTCCCTATGCTGGTCCCTGATCCAGCAGCTCTCCCCTTGTGCGACAGATGACACACCACACAAGCAGTGGCAAGGTGTGCAGGCAAAGAGGGCAAGGGAAGGAAGAGAAAGGCATTTTGATGACATTAAGGACTGAATTGGCCAAAGCAGTGAAAGTGTCCTCTGACTGCTGGTCCCTACAACTCGAGGCAAGGTTCAGGGGAGGTCAGCAGGAGCCTAGCCTGTTACCTGGGAGGCTCTGGCCAGTCTTAAGGCAGGTCTAGAGCTACCACAGATCCTACACACCCAACCTGGCTCACAAAGCAATATGCATATATACAACCACTTCCAAGGAAGGCTTAAGGGGAACCCATCATCCTGAGTCCATCCTCTCATCTGTTTTACCTTCCCTTCTTCACCCTGGCATGCAGGTATCTCTGGGAAGAGTCAGATTCTTTTTGCCCTCGTCTTCACAACCCGCTATCTGGACCTGTTAACGACTTTCATCTCTGTCTATAACACTGTGATGAAGGTAAGGAGAGGGCAGTGCAGAAGCAGAGGCTTCTCTCAGCTAACTGTGGTTTCTCAGGGAGGTGAGGGTACATAGCCACTAAATCAGTTTTTCAGACAAGAAAGGTGGATAAAGATGCCTCCTGTGGTGTCACTGTCCTTTCACTGACCAAAAGCCCCCTTCACCACTGCCAATGAGTGAGCTGAGCCTGCCACATTTAGTACCACCAAAACAAGATGCCATTAATCAAGCCTGGGTATCCTTGCACAGCAGGAACACTAACAGGTGGCTGCTACCAAGCTAACTTCCCAGAAAGCCCTAGAGGGCTCAGACAAGCATGATCCTCACGGTGAGTCAATCTTGACTTGACCGCTGGAGTATCTCCAGCAGAAGGCAATCGGCAGGCCAATGCAGAAAAAGCATTCACCACTATCTCACCCTGGCACAGCCCCACCAGAATTGGGTTAGCAAGTCTTGACTTTGGCAAAGCCATCCTCTCTTCAAGCGCAGGAGGTGTAAGTGCAGGTAAGGTCTTGCCATCTCTCTTCCCTCCCCCAGGTAATTTTTTTGATATGTGCCTACATCACCGTGTACATGATCTACATAAAATTCCGGAAAACGTTCGACAGCGAGAATGATTCCTTTCGCCTGGAGTTCCTGCTGGTCCCTGTCACAGGCCTGTCATTTCTGGAGAACCACAGCTTCACCCCTTTGGAGGTAAGGAAAACCTAAGGCCAGGAAGGGGAGGGGAAGAAGCAGCCCGACACCAGGCAGCAGAGTGAGCAGCACATTGAATAGTTGAGATTTTTAATAGCAAAAGCAGGCGGGAAAGGCAAGGTTGGCAGGCCTTGAAGAGCACACCATCTAGAAAGCAGCTCACCAGTTTCTCAGTCCCAGCACAGAAAGATCCTTTTTCCAACTCCAGCTCATCCTGCTTGCACATCAGTGCTCTGCCAAATGAAAAGCTTTGAGTCTTAACACATATTAACCAGCACCAAGACTCTTCACTGGCTTCATTTTGCATCTTACAGATACTCTGGACCTTTTCCATCTACCTGGAGTCCGTGGCTATCCTTCCTCAGCTCTTCATGATCAGCAAGACAGGGGAAGCAGAGACCATCACAACACACTACCTTTTCTTCCTGGGCCTCTACCGTGCTCTCTACATTGCCAACTGGATCTGGCGCTACTACACGGAGAATTTCTACGACCAGATCGCTGTAGTTTCTGGGGTGGTACAAACCATCTTCTACTGTGACTTCTTCTATCTCTATGTTACCAAAGGTAGGTAAATAGGTTGGCATAGGTCTGAAACGTTCCTTTGGCACTCTTGCAACATACAGTGGAACTGCAGCTCGTCACTTGTTAATCCTTATGTGACTTTATTCTTTGCTGTATTGTTGTGATGCAGACTCTCCACCTAAAATCCAGTTTAAAAAAAACATTACCTCTGCTCACAAGGCTCTAGATGGGCATGTAAAACAAAGCAGAAATTAAACCAGAGCTAAAACTAGTTTAATCCCACCTTGGGAAGTTAACAATTGAAGTATATTCAATTTTACGTACATCTTGAAAGATTATGGATCACACACACACCAAAAAAACCCCAAACCTTTGAGGGGGGGGAAGAAAATAGCTGTAGGCAGATGATGTACCTGAGAAAGCAACTGCAGACACATGGAGATATTATTAAGCCTACTTTTTCGTTTGATGGAAAAAATTTAATGTTCTCAAGAACCAATTCTGTAGGAAGATGGGCATCTGCATGAAAGAGACACCCCTTTCTGTTTCCCAAAATCAGGTGTCCCTTCCATTTGAGCACCATGCTTTGGTAACAGCTACACAGAAGAGCTAACTACTGCACTGAGGGCATAAAATCTGGTAGAACAGTTTGCTGAGGCTGAAGAACACCTCAAACCACTTGTCTGTTGGGGAGGATGGAATTTGGTTAAATCTAGACAAGAAAACAAATATTTCCTTCCTTCTTCACATTCTCAAATGGGTCTGCCAAAAGCAGCAGTGACAGCCTGTGTTTGGTGGTTTGAGGGATGATCTCTGGTAGCTTCATGCACTCTACCTGCTGATAGAGGGGTGACAGGGGAGCACTGAGCAGGTGGCTGGCCTTGGCAGATTAAGACTTCCTTCTGTCATCAAAACATTTTTGTAGCCAGAAAAGTACTTTGTAAAAGTGCCATCAAGGTGCTCCACGTCAATTCCCTCTTTCAAAAAAAAAAAATCTAAGTAAATCCCAATTTAGCTTCACTCAATTCATGTGTCCTCTATCTTGTGAGAAATCCATACCCTTTGTGACTGTGGATGGTGGAACAAAAGGGGTGAAAGAAAGACAACCCTTGGCTTTCAGTATTGCATCACTAGCGATACTGCTGCAAAATCTAGATGATACAGGAGGCAGAAGGAAAAAAAAAAACCAAAACATTTGTCCCTGGGACATCACAGCAGGAAGAGAATTACCTTTTTTTTTTTCCTTTTACACAAAAGTTCTGGATCATGGGAGAGAAAAGGTGTCTGAAGATATGAGAATGCTTTGCAGTCATTTACGAAACACAGCAATATTCTAGCAGGTTGCATCTCACTCTCTTGCAAAAAAACATCTTTTCAAAGCATTTCTAACACAGAAAAGCTCAGACAAAAGGGCAGCGGTGGTGCAAAAAAAGTGAAGATGCGTTACATAAAGGAATGTATTTAGTGAGACTTCAGAGCTTCTACCAAAGCATTGTAAAGGGATTTTTATAGAACACAACTTCTCTTTATCTTGCTTTCAAAACTCGATGAGCTCCTTTCCATTTAACACAAGGACCCGAAACATATTCCAAGGAAGCTTTCAGCTCCCAAAAGCTGCTTGTATTACACAGAGCACCTGAGGTTGGGAGCAAGCAGGGGGATTATCTAATCCATCCCCCTGCTCACAAGCAGGGTCACCTAGAGCAGGTTGTTCAAGGTCCCATCCAGTCAGGTTTTGAGTATATCCAGCATGAAGGCACCATGGCCTCTCTGGGCAACCTGTGCCAGTGTCTGACCACCTTCACTGTATGAAAAAAAGTAAGTTAAAATGAAATCAGCCATTGCTCCTTTCCCCCATCACTGGGCACCACTGAGCTGAGCCTGGATCTGTCTCCTTTACTCTTTCCATCAGGCATCTTTGCCATGGGTAGGATTCGACCTCAGCCTTCTTCACACTGAGCAGTCTTGGCTCCCAGCCCATACTCTTGCATCAGATGCTCCAGTCCCATAAACTGTCCCCACGGTCATTACGGACTTGCTCTATCATGTCCCTGTCTCTTGTACTGGGAGCCTAGAGCTGGCCCCATCACTCCAGCTGTGGCGTCACCAAGGCTGAGTAGAGAGGAAGGACCACCTCCCTCAGCCTGACAGTGATGGAGCTCAGAGCTGTTTGCATTCTTTGCCACAAGGACACACTAGTGACTCGAGTTCAACTTGGGTGTCCACCAGCCCACCCAGGGCCTTTTCCAACAAGCAGTTCCCAGCACATACTGGCGCATGGCGCTGTTCCACCCCAGGGGCAGGACAATGCATTTGTCTTTGCTGACCTTCATGAGGTCCCCAGCAGCCCATTTCTGCAGCATGGCACAGTCCCTCCGACCTCATCTGTTGCACCAGCCACTCCCCTCTGGTGCGCATCATCAGCAAATGGCCAAGGGTGTACTCTGCCCTTCCTGCTGGCACCAGACACAGGCAATGAGTAGTACTGGCTCCAGTACCACCACCTCCCCCAGGGTACCTCACCAGTACTGGGCCAACAGCTGGACATCACATTGTAGACCACCACCCGGCCAGGACAGCCACTTCTCCATCCACCTCCTCCAAGCCTGTGGGCCCCTGCTATTTCCAAGAGTTATCCCCCATCCCAGCTTCACGATCAGATGAGCTGGGGCAGATGCTCAGGATTCCTTAATTTTACCCTTCTTACCAAGTTCTCCTCAATGCTCCTTCCAGCGAGCAGGGTTCTCTGGAGCGGTCAGCACACAGTCATAGCTAAAGACAAGCAGTTCTGTTACCTGAAGCAAGCACAGCTCTGCTCCTACTAGCCTACAGTAGCACATGGAGGATGCCCAAGGTCTACTCTGCAAACCTGGTGGCCCACTGTCTAGCACTCAACAAAAAACTCAAAAAAACCCCACCAAACAGCTATTTAAACAACGAAAGAGTTTAATTCCACTAAGTTCCTTCATTACCTTCTCTCTCTCTTTGCATAGTTCTAAAAGGAAAGAAGCTAAGTCTTCCCATGCCTGTCTGAAGACATTTCCACAAACACCGCAAGAAATTCTGAAGATGAAGCTCTGACAATCCCAGCTTTCCTTTCCTGGCCATTTCTGGCTAACAGACGGCTCAGACAACTTCAATTCCAACGCCAGGAAGGCACCGAGGCCTGGAAAGCTGATACACTTTTCATCCATAATACTTTCCCTCAATTAATTTTCTCTCCCCACCCCCCCACCCCCAATTTCTTCTCACTTGAACTTGGTGCTAGAAAGTAGTGCAAATTAGCCCCTCCTGGCTCTTCCCAGCATCTACCTCCAAAACACACCTCTACCTTGACCCTGAGGCCGCACAAGGAGTATAAGGGCAACTGTAACTAACTTCAGCCCCTCAGCCCCTTGCCAGGTATCTGCAGCGAAGGGAACTATGAAGCCTAGTAACACACGCAAAGGCCACCGGCCCATTTCGCACATGGCTGCATTGGACGCAGCAGATGCTACAAACTGTTACTGTTAACCCTGTATGAGCATCCTCCTGAAAGTTAATGCTGCCCGACCCGCATTCTGTTCAGGTCCTGTGACAGTCAGGAAAACGACGTTCCCTTCAAATGATACCAGGCTTCCAAATTCCACAAGTATCCAAATATCCTCCCCGCTCACTCACTTTCAGTGATGGTTCCTCGTATTCTACGAACAGGGATCACCTCAATTCAAAGTTTGTGAGTCCCTAACAAGTGTTTCCGACTTCTTGAATTTGACTTTAGGAACTGGGAAGAATGGGGGCAAAAATGGCTTTACACTCCAAAAATAAAGACGAAGTTCACAATTTATTGACAACAGTGTTTTTATTTATACCTACAAAAGAAAACAAGATGGTATCAAAAGGACAATTTACAAACTAAGAATAGTAACATAGCTCTTAGTATCCTGTGTCTGAACACCACAGATCTATGAATCTCTCATTCAAGTCTCCATTAATAGGACAGGAATGTGTTCAGAGACCAGCAGGTGTGTGAAACAAGGTGCTGTTCTCACACAAAGCCACTAACCCTTCCATTGTTCAGAGAAGTCCAAACAGTAAATTGCTTCAATAAGTGGGAGGGGAGGAGACACCCAACTCATTTGACACTCCCACAAACTTTTTACAGATCAAAACCAAGGCAAACAATACTAGGGGCTAATGCTTTTTTATCCACAAGGGCCTTCCAGCTGACATAAGGAGCAGAGCAGCAAGCACCCGCTGGGGCAGAGGCAGCACATGCCGTGGTGCATTTGTGTGTTCTGACAGTCTGCTTAACACTGAACTGAACCGAGACCCTGGACTTCAGCTGACCTCAGTGGCAATAAAGCGCTGCAAGACTTGGCATAGCCGTTCGTGTGTGCACAAGTCATCGTCGTCCCCCCCAGAGAAGTGAAAGCTATAGCAGACTATAAGGCAGCTTTGGCAGTCCAGAGACCCTTTTTAAAGCCAGTCAGTTCCTACTCCCCCGCCCTTCGAACACATTTCTGTGTTGAACTCGCAAATTAAAAAAAAAAAAAAAACAAAAAACTCTACATTTGCTTGTGAGGGAGGCCAAAGACAAATCAGTCAGTGCCTGGATAAACAAAATGTTTCTGGTTTTCACTTAACACAAGCAAACGAACTTCCTGCCCAAGCACTGGAATCAGAAGATGGTACAAGGGAACCAAGGTTCTGGAAGATCTCTCTCTCCCTGTTCCCTGTGTCACCAACCTACCTGTGTATTGCATTAAAAAAAACCAAAACCAAACCAAACATAAAAAAGTGCATTCATCCCATAAAATATTACTCTGGGAAGAAAGTAAATTTAAAAAGAAATAATTTCTGTATCAGCAAGCTCTTTTCCTGGGCTATAAGAAGTTCCACTCTGCTATAGAAGGAGTGGGCTGTCTTGTTCATCCATACAGAAGAATGCCAACAGAGGGGAAAAAACCCCAAACCAACAAACCCCTGCACTCTCATAATGCAAAGATTACGCCTCAAACCAGGAGATGATTTTGCCATATTATCAGATCAAGAGCAGCCAACTCCTGTTATCATCTACTGTCTCTGAACCGTCTGGCGTTAGAAACATCAACATGCTTTACCTAAAGGGGAACCCCCCCTCACACCCACCTTAGCCTGTAAAATAAACAAGTTTTATTTACGTATTTACTAAAATCCACTCTTCTCTAACATTTTCTAAAATGCTACCTACCTGCGAGAGCTCAGCTCAAAGGGACCAATGGAGCAGGGAAATGCACTCAAAAGCCAGAAGAAGCAATAGTCAGAGCAAGGTACAAAAGAAACAAAGCCTTCCAAATCAAGATGCACTAACCAGCTCACCGCTTACCTCATGGAAAGGAGATTCCAGGCAATCTCCTCCTCCTCCCTTCTTCCCCTTGCCCTCCCCCCCCAGCCCACCCTATTTAAACCTCTTAAAGTGTAGAAAACTGTCATGTTTTATTCAGCGTAGCGGCATTCAGAACATTCCCCGTAGCAAAAGGTATTCAATTCATGAAGGACAGACAAACAAGATACGCCGTTCATCATCTCGGTTGTTTAGTTTCTGGGCTCTCAAGACTTCTCTCAATAAACCCAACAAAAGGAACTTGAGAGCAGAAACAAATTTAAGGATAACCAGGCTCCCCAAGGTTTGTAATGCTACAATTTAACAATCGTAGGGAAAAAAACTTACTTGGCTAAACATTATAGCAGCGGTACCTACAGAGACTGTGTGGTTTTCAGGTATCGAGTCCAAAGCAGGTTTGGTCTCCATCACTGGGGTTTTAATCCCAACTTCCCTACTGCAGGCTGCTACCTGAAGATGGGTCCGCTGCTTCCACAGCTAACGAAAATGTCAAAAAATGTACCTGGGTCATTACTCTGAACACCGCCCAGCTCAGACAAATGAGCAGAGCTTGCCTATAGAAAGTCACCTATGACAGATTACAAGCAGTAATAGTGAGCTATTAAAAAAAAAAAAAAAAAAAAAAAAGTGAGCATTGCTCCCTTCCATTTATCATTTTAAATGAAGTGCTTTTTGGCTCCCCAAAATTTCCCACCCTCTCTCGATACTTCCTGAAATTAAGTTAACACATTACAGAATAAGAAACTTCCTCCCCTCAAAAGCAAGTCTGCACACAAACCTTAGACACCAAGATGATCGACCTGGGACCTATCTCCCTTATACCCATTTCTTTTAGAGAAAATAAAATTTCAAATTTCCTCAACATGCAAGACAAAAAATAATAAATTTTCCAGTCAACTATATATAAATCTCTTAAA
>JAAGNO010014134.1:0-68650 GCA_033439905.1 Ceryle rudis | reverse complement strand
GCCTCTCCCCATGCGGGCACCTGATGAGAGGGCTCCGCCCCCGTGTGTGTACCTGATGAGAGGGGTCTCTCCCCGTTTGTGTACCTGCCGAGAGGGGTCTCTCCCCGTGTGGGTACCTGATGAGAGGGGTCTCTCCCTGTGTGTGTACCTGCCGAGAGGGGTCTCTCCCCGTGTGGGTACCTGATGAGAGGGTTCTTTGGAAAGTGCCTTCGTCCGTTTGATGGGAAACAGCACCATGTGTCACGGGGGGATCGGTGGGGGCTGGAGAGGAAGAGGTGGTTAGGGAAAGGGGTGGCACTGTGGCAATGTACATGGAGAAAAGGCTAAAGAGAATCACTGAGCATCCGATTTGCCCCTTTTTACTGATTTTGATCTCCTCCTCAACACCTACCAGGGAGGTAGAATTGGTTTAATCTGTGTTTCGTGGATCTCTAAAAGGCCAATGGCACTGCTGTCAGCGCTCATCTTTCCTTCTGTGGTTGCTCCCTGGGGACCTTGCTGGTCTCTGCTGACCATAATTCTTCACAGTCCTGGTCCCATAAAACATCAGACATCCAGCTCTATCTGTATTCTTGTTTTACATTTTCATTTCTTCCTTGGATCTGATAATTTATTTCATTTCCTCCTCTCATACCTTAACTCTGTCCCTTACAGACTACTTCTGTCCAGGCTGACCGACCTGCTCCTCTCTTTTTAGGCAGTGGCACGACCCTTCACGTGTACAAAAAAGCCTGTAACGCTGGGCTGCTTCAGTCTTGCAGTTTGCAATTTATGACAGAACCACAGATTCAGCATCTGTCCTACACTGAGTATCAGAAATTATTATATTGCTAAAATTTCTCTTCAGAGAATGTAGGTGGGTCCTGGCTGCTTCTGTAGACCAAGCCTGCCTATTGCTTCTGGCTACAGATGTCGTAGCTGGACGACTTCATTGTTCCCTGAACAACTGCAAAGTGGTGGTGGAGGCTGTAGAGGCTGGCAACAGGACAGTGCTGCCTGCAAAACTCTTGGGATGCCAGCTGGGCTAATGCCAACCTCATGACTGGGGTGTGCCACGATCTGGGGAGCTGTTGCAAAAATATGGGCAAGAGGTGACATGTGGAAAGGGCTCCAGAATCCCAAGGTTTGGGGGACAATGCAAAGGCAGTAAGAAGATGTGCTGGTGTTGGGGCCAGGTGAGGAATACCCAACTGTGCCTTGTACCCCTGCATGCACTGCAGAGTGGTATGTGCTGGGGGAAATTGGTGGTGTTGCAGGAGATTTTAGGTCTTGCAGATGTTTACACAGCAGGTAATTTGTAATGCTTTCAGGGTCGTGGGACTCACTGAGATGATCTGGGTCATCAAGCGCTGTTCCCTGCTATTTCAGGTCCACTGTCATTCAATCTCTGTTGTGAACTGATCGATCTTTATCTTAAAAGATCTCAAGCCTCATCCCCCCACATCGCTCAGTGGGAGGCTGTTCCAGAATCTCCTTTTCCTGATAGCTAGAGACCGTCTCCTGATTGCCAGCCTAAATGTATTCATGGTTAGCTTGCATCCATTTGTTCCTGTGCCAACGTTTTCTTTTAGCTAATATAATTACCGTCTCTTGTTGCTGTTTTTGCTCTCATCTATTTACAGAGAGCCGTCATACCTACTCTCAGCTCTCGTTGTGCGAGGCTAAACAAGGCGTGCTCTCCTCGTTCCTTCCTAGCTGGTGGCCTCCTTCCTCTTGCCATGCTGGCAGCCCTGATCTGAGCTTGCTCACCTTGAATTCTTCCCCGAAGCTGGGTGAGTGCTAGTGGTTACAGTTTGCTCAGGGGTCTCACCAAGGTCTTATACAGTGACTCTAATACTTCCTTCTCTCTAGAGAAGATACTGGTTTGGGTTTGTTGGTTTGTTGTGTTTTGTTTTCTTTTCTTTTTGTGAGGATAGAAGAGCTGAATACTTTCTTAAAATCTTTGGATACAACTTGATGATAAGATGTTAAAAAACCCAGCAAGAGTCAGGCTGCATTATAAGTTCCCCTGTAGTCACAGGGGGATATAGCAAACAAGGAACGTACACAGCTTGTTCCCAGCCTTCCCTTTTGGGGACCATGACAGAGCTCAGCTCTAGGTTTATTCTCTGGCTGCACGTACTGTTGTCCCAGTTAGGTAGCACTCTGTGATATCATCCTGCAGGGTGGGCCACCACCATCATGCTGGAGGCTTTGAGGTGCTGATCTTGTGAGGCCTGGAGCTGACCTTCATCTTGCTTTTTTTCTCCAACGTGACCTAGCTACTGCAGGGCTGCAGTGTCTTTCATCTCTTCCCCCCCTACATCACTTTTTCTCCTGATAGACAAGATGCCAGTGGGTGCTGAACATGCAGCTATGACCCTTCTGCTGCTTAAATGCAGATACTCTCTCCTTTTACATCTTTCCATGAACTGCTCAGATGCCTGGTTACCCACATGTGTCGGATACTGGATTTATATTTAGGTGGGTACCGCTTTTAACTGTCTCAAATTAAAATTAACTGCTTGCTATATCGTGCCAAGCATATCACAAGACTTGGAGCATTTGCAAATGGAATACAGGATGAAGGTTTCAGACTGGGGGGAGTCCTCAACAAGAAAAAAAAAAAAAAAGCTGTTGTTTATTTCTAGGAAGTGTACAACACTTAGTGTACTTCTGTAGAGAGAAGCAGAAAGATTGTATCAGTGTACATCCCTGTCATAACTCATTTCTCTTTTTAACGGTACCAGCCTGGTAAGGCTATTGAGTATTTGTGCTGCACTTGGAGCACAGAAAGAATGGGATGTTTTATGGTCCTAAATTCAATTTACGGTTAAATGTCTCAGGTAATGGAAGCTTTTACCACATCACTTGAGAGACCATTGTATTGTCTGCTAGATTTCATAAGCAAGGAGTTTTCTTTTTTATTTAGTTGAGCTGCTTGCTTTTTCTGAAGAAATAAATGACCAAATAAAAAGCAAATCTGAAATCCTCCCCCACTGAGTCTATTTCAGTTGTTGCTGTTTTCTTCACATTTTCCTCCTTGAAATGCATTAGTTTCCAGTTGAGGGAACCTGAAGAAAAGATGATTATTACCAAGAAATTTGCAAATTAGCACAGCTCAAAACACCCCCACAGCAGTGTTCTAGTAAAATGAGTGAGGCTGGGATAAAACCTCTATATATTTATTTGGATCGTTCTATATTTGGGTTTAGCAGTCCTATTACCAAGCTGAAATTTAGGACTCTTTAGATACATTTGTCCTGAAAATAGCACCGGTAAATTATAAGCTCTGATAGGTGGGGAGGCTGAGGAAAGCTTCTAAGATCAAGCAAGGGGAAAAGCAACAGACATTGTTTCTTTTCTATTAAGTGCGTTTGCATATTTTCAGCACATTCAGCAAATGAATAGTTTCCGGGGATGGACAAAATTAGTGGTTAAAGAGAAGCAAAATGCAGCAAGTATGAGATGTGGGATATTGCAGTGCTATTACACAAACCGATGCTATGCCTTCAACGGGAGTTTTCAGTTCTGTTTAGGTCACTTCCAAAGGAGGAGGAGAGGGGGGTTGAGTCAGACCACCAGGATGAGTCCTAGCATGGGAAAACTCCCACAGAAAGAAAGATTGAAACACTAACAAAGACATGAAGAAGAGAAGGGGTGGGAAATATACACCATCTAAGGTACAGTGTAGGAGAAGACGTGACCACTGATCACTGTATTTTATGAAACAAGAAGAAGAGAGAGTTTAGTGGAGGGGAAGAAGACTGGTAAAAGTCATCTTTCTTCTATATGACAAAAGGATGCAGTGGACGTCCTTGCTTTTGTGTTTCTTGGAGTCCAGGAGCAGAGCTGTAACCAAGGGTGGAAATGTCTGTGTGAACTCTGGTGTAATTATTGTAGTTGCAAATGCCTTTTTATTTAAACACTGCCATTCTGGAAAGCATAGCTCTGCCGTGACCCAGAGTAGAAGTCAAATCTGGATTCTGAGAACTTGTCGTGAAATGCTCCTGGGAGACAAATGATCACATAAATGTCAACAGCAGCATTTCTTAAATGCTCCAACTCCAGTCATTGCCAGCGATAAAGTCTCAACGATATCTTTTGGGCTGAACGTGGACCTACACAACATTATGTTCATTACATTCTGAAGACACCCAGCACTGAATTTTTAACCGCATTCCTCTCTTTGCCACAGCTAAGTCCACAGTTTATGTACCTATCATTCTGTGCTGCTAAGCTAATGCTGCCTGCCAAGACTTTCAGCATCTTTCCTTAAGCTCAAACGTCTACAGAAGTCACCAGATGGCAGCAGAGTCATTTCTGGCCTCTTACTCTACACTCCTGATCACAGATACATGGTCTGAAGCGCTCCTTGCAGCCACAGTTCCCAGCTTTGCAGGGTATGCAAAAGCAGCTATACCCACTGAGAAAGCACTCGCCTTTTCCTCAGCAAGAGGTTTATGCTCTCCATTTGGTGCCCTTGCAACATTTCGGTTTTAAAGGACGATTCTCTATTTTTTCTCCAGATTTTTTTGGTTATTTTTTTCTCGAGAGCTGCCCCAGTTTGTAGCTTGTAGACACTGGTATGTACACATGCTAATGGGTGTGTTCTTTTGGTATTCTATATGCTGGCAGGGTAGTGCAAGGTACATAGCTTAGCTTTGGCTTAAGAGCAGAGACTGTCTCTGGAATCGGCAGAGGTTGACTACAGAGCTCAGGGATGAGACTGGTGAATAGGAACCCTGTTAATGGTGCTGTTTGTTATTGTTCCACTGTTGCGATCAGTTTTTCTCAATAAAATTCTAAAAGCAAAATGCTAAGAGGAGACAAATACCCTGAGGGATTACAAAATTCAGAATCATTTTGGTCTGGAACAATCCTCAAGTTTCCCAGTTCTGGATTTTCTGTTAAAAAGGAGTAATTCCCAGGCAGTATCCCCACTCCAACCGTTAGACACTGAGGCTCCTCAGCGGCCTGATGGGTGGGTGCACAGGCAGGAAAGCAGCCTGGCCAGCGGTGTCCGTGTTGTTTCGCCTGCGTTCCCAAGAAACCTCATCAAACTTGAGCAGTCTCCAGGAACCATTCGGATGTCAGTGTCAAAAGCACAAGAAAGTTCCCTCTGGTGGTCAGGATCTGGTCTCTGTGGATCCAGTAACTCCTTCCCTGCCTGCTTAGTGCCAAGCTGACCTCTAGCATAGCTGGAAGAGGGAAGGGTTATTTTGACTCTTTTGGCTTGCTTCTTTTAACAGAAAAACCAAAACCAACCAACCAACCAACTCACACTTTTATTCCTCCTAGAAGAGCTCCTTTTAATGGAGTTTTAGGTCTGGAAATAGATCAAGGCAACTGTGTTCAAACCTACTGGAAAGCACATGGCTCTTGTCATGGATCAGACTCACAAAATCAAGAAATGCTGCTGTGCTCAGCAAAAGGCAGACAGAGGCTTCTGAACTAGGGCTTGTCAAACATGTCTGTGGATAGAGACTCTTCCAGAGTCACCTCCTATGTAATCTGTGAAATTACTGCAATGGTTTTTTTTTTTAATTGATACGTGGGGTTGGTGCATCTGGAAACTTTCGCAAGATGAAAGGTTTAATTCTATTCCCACAAGTGTTCTTATTACAGTTTGCTAGTGGAAGGAATCCCTCAAACTGCTGCAATTCTACCTGTTTCTAAAGCCCTCTTTATGTGGCCCGAGTTGTGGGGAGGTGGTAAGTAGATAGAAAAGGAAATAATTTTATATATCCTCCTACCCAGGCAGTCACACATTTAGGGCTGCAGACTTTCACTTCCTCATTCTCCCATCTACTTAACTTTCTCCATGCTGTCCTCCAGCACAGGTTGAAAGTTTGAAATGGACTTAAAGCAAAAATACATGTTCTCTTTTATTATGAGCATATTTCAAGGGGGAAACGGATTATTCTTTTATTGGACAGAACGCATTCAATTGCAGCAACTTTTATTATTTCAGAACAAAGGGTTGTTATTCAAACAAAAGGCTAAGTCTTACCCACTATACTAACTCCAAGCATCTTCCTAGAGCTCATTTTTAAAATAGCCTTTAGGATTTACTTGACTAAATCAAACCTCAGAAGGAGAAGCTTGCAGAGGGAAAATCACTGCATTAGAGGTGATAAAATGAGAAACGAGAGAGACGAACATCAATGCAAACTCATCAGCATCAGAATAAACTCAGAAATAGACATTCTACATTTCCATAATGCTGTCAGCTGCCACTACAGAGACAGGGATCTATTACCTCTGTTTATACTGCTGCTAACTTTATAGCAATTTATTCTATAAAAGTAGACAGTAACTTGACTGACTGGGACAAAAAAAATCTCCTTTGCGCTGAAAATAAAAATGATAATGCACATAATAGATTTCTGAAAGCAATTTGAATGGCCAGTTAAAACGCAAGGTGTGTTAGACATATTTTTAGTCAATCTCAGCACGAATTACCTGCTTTCGTATGCACATTTGTAGATGGATTGATAAAAGGCCGACACGGGACGTTTGCTTAGTAAGATTGCATGGGTCCAGGTTAGCTCACCGCTTGCGGGCTGCTTTATTTTGCTGGGGCTGCATGGGGGCAGGAGGTGAGAGCAGAAGTGAGCATAATGCCCTCGGGGTTGAAATCAGGTGCCTTTCATGATCAGCATTGTGAGAAAAGGACCTGATACAGCTTTGTCCTTGCAAAAATGAGCAGCTTGTTTCATTTCTGTTCAGATGGCAAAAAAAAAAAAGATAAGAAACACCAGGCTTTCCACAGCTTTCAGTCTAAGGAAGGGTCTGTAAGGTAGTTTGCAGGGAGGCGTCAGTATGTTCCGTTTTTGCTGCAAACCAGCTGACATAAGCCCTAAGCTTGAGGCTTGTCATCCCTCAGTATGGTGTCTGAGCTCAGATTCAGCCCTGTGCTCCACCACTGCTCCATGTTGGGTCTGGAGCTGATTGCATTCTGTCCAGCTGCCTCCAGAACAAGCTAGCATTAGTTTGCAAGTTTGCAACACCACAAAAGCATACCTAGAGATGTTTGGATCTCAGCCCTTCGGGTGAGATTGCATCCCAGCTTCTTAAAGCCCGTGGTCTGTCTCAGTCAGACCTGTTCTGCTCTCAGGCAGCGTTCCTCAGTCTCTTCTTTCCCTGAGCAGGAGTCTGGACCTTCTCCATAGCAAACAAGCTTCTTGGGAAGAAGCTTGCTCATCTTAAGTACCTTTCATCCCCCCTTAGAAGTAGTTCATGAGCCTCTAGTGGTCCATAAACCAGAGGCAGAAAACTGTAGCTGTGGAAAGTATAAGGGATATAATCATCAGCCTACAGGTAAACATGTGCTTAAATGCTTTGCTGATCAGAGATGGACTGCTGAACTGGGGCCTTGGGACTTGCCTTGTTATTCCCTTTATGACAAGGGGTTGATCTTCAAATTGAGGTGGAATGTTTTCCTGTTGCAACATAACCTGTTTTTGCAGGGAAAAGGAAAGGAAAGGGAGGAAAGGACTGGCAATAGTTTGTGGCAATCTCTGCTCAGGATTAAAATAGCTGCGAGCAGAGCAAATTAGGAGTAGTGTCACTGCTGTGCTGATACCATCAGGTTCGAGTAAATCAGGGGGTGAGGTAGCTGAGAACTGAGCTGCATGGACCAAACACGCAAGGCAGAAGTGTAGCACACAAACAGCAAGGTCTGGCATATCTGACAGTGACTCTGGGTGGAGAGAGGCATGAGAAGTTTGCAGGGTATCTCTCTGCCAGCTTTCTGTCTCCAGACAGTGCCGGTCCAGAAGAATCTCGCATCTCATGACAATGCCATGAGCTAAAAGAAGCCTTCAGAACCATGAAGGACCATCCTGTGAGCACAACCATATTAACCCGTGTTTCTCAGCCTGGCTTTGCCCATGCCTCCCAGCATTTGGAGGCCTCCAGTATGTTTCCTCCGAGCAGATGCAGGTTGGCACCACATCCTCACCTCCCACGGCTGTGGAAATTGGTGAGGTCTATGCTGCCGTGCAGGACCAGCTTGAGGGAGCACTGGCATCGCCCTCAACCCCTCTGCATGGTAACTCACCTGGTATACACAGAGCAGCCACGGGGGTTCCCTCTGAAGGAGGGCAGGAAAGGCCCCTCCTGAGGGTAGGCTCGCAGGCTGGTATCTCTGACATGCATCCTCATCTTTGCCTCAGGATCAAACTAGTGGTTGAACTACTTTGTTGATGCCTGCGTTGCTTCTGGTGCGAGCATGGTGGAAATGATTGATAAAACAAAGCTGGACTCTGTTCAAAAGTCAAACTAATTCTTTTTGCTTCAGGCTCTGGGCCCCTTAATTTGCTGCTACTGGAGGTTTATTCAGCTGCTAGCCACAAACTCTTCCTGCTGCAAGACTATGCTGTGTAACGTTCCTGCTCTACTCAAAGGGAAAAGAGGAGAAAAGGGAAGCATTGAATTTAGAAGTACTTTTGTTTTAGCATTTCAAAGCTTTACAAAAGACTCAGACAGGAGTCTGTGCAGCCTTCTCATTCCAGCTGAGAGTTAAGAAAAACAAGCTGTTGATTCATTGGCTCAGGTCTTCGATTGTGCAAAGGAGCAGGGCATTGATTTATAATAGCTGAGAGCCTAGGTCAGGGCGTACGGAGGCATTATCAGAGTGCACAGGAACAATGTTTCTTTCTGGTCCTTATGGGGTTTTAGCTGCTTAAATACCACCCATTTCAGTGGGTGTCATAACTTGGAGGCTCTACCACTTTGCACATCATTTAAAACCTCATAATGGGGTAAGAGAGCACAATTTTTCTGAGCTTCTATGAACCTCAGCGCCCGTGACAGTCTTTCCAAATTCATACAGTCAAGCAGACGACACTGGCACGAGCAACAGTGTCGCAGGAAGGAAGGGGAATCTCATCGTGCATGGTAAGAGATGACAGGTCTAAGCCCCAGTGTGTTATGAAACATGGTGGCTGTGAGAAACAAAACCCAAGACCAGACCGGGGGTGAGGAGTAACACCGGAGATGGGAGTGTCGAAATCCGAAGGAGCAACATGCGCGGGTAGTTGGAGACTTCTCAGTGGACAATCTGTAGCAGAAAGAAAAAAAAAAATAGGTGTCTGTGATTTCAAACCCAGTTGCTGCTCCTGAGGGCCTCAGTGCAACAGGTTCATTACTGATGTGAAAGCAGGGGCTTCTAGGAGGCTCGGTTAAATAAAGTTTTGAACGTTAAAAGCTTTCAACATAGGACTAATTTGTGTCCACTTCAACCCAACTTACTTAACATACAGAAAAGCTCATGACAGCATTTTTGATAGTAATCGTATAGAAAGCCGGATTTTACTTAATTTTCCACCCATCGGAGAGAAATTAACAGTCAATTAGCAGCGCAGTGTAACGCACTGCGGAACTCCGTGAGGTTTGCCTTCAAGTGCCGTTCTGCTCTGAAAAGAAGGCTCTAAAAAGCTCGCTGGGTGGCTCTGTGTTTATTGCATTGCTGTAGTCCTTACCAGATCTCACTGCTTAAAAGATCCTTCCTTCTATTTGCCAGCTCAAGGGGGGATCAGAGAAGAAATATGGATTGTTTTTCCATCTCAACTCAAAGAGGATAAGTGATACATGAAACATTTCATCCCATTACGTTTTCCACCGTGCTTGAGCAGCCCTCACTGTCCCGCCCAGCAGCACTGCTGCTGGAGCATTCACCGCAGTATCTGGGTTTTTTAGAAGCCAGCTTTGGCTTCCCTGTCCAACGTCATTTAGGTTAAGAGAATTAGTCCTGGAATGAATGGCTGCAGTTCTGTAAGCTGCATTTCAAGGTAAGGCAGCTCACAAAGCAGTTGGGCAGCTAAGAATCTGTGGTATGGCCTCCTCCTTTTGATGTCTGCTCTCAAAGGTCTGTCCAGCTTCAGACTCCCAAGGCTGGGTAAAAAAACACCAGCAGACAAAAGGTGCGCATCTGCTTGTGCTTTCATGAATCAAAATCCCTTGCTAACAGATGAGAGGGGAGCCAAATTAAGTGAGACATGGGGTATTGAACACATCTGTCAGAAACATCTGTGAGAAGAGCTGAGTACAGTTTCACTGTGGTGCAGCGCAATGCTCGTTCCTTTTCAGCAGCTGCCGACTGCGCCTTCTGGGTCAGATACAGTTTTCCTAAGTAGCTGCCTCCTACCCTTCCTCTTCTCCTTTCTTTTTCCGTCTTTTTTTCGGTTTTTCCTCTTGGTTCAGTAGGGTGGCACAGATGGGCATGTGCTGAAACTTTGTCCCTGTCCTCAAAAGAGGGGTCTCCAGGAGGCAGGGAGCAGAAGGGACCAGCCAGGAGGAAAGGCACCATATGATGCCAGCACCAACGTGGCATGGTGTCCTTGGGGTTTGTGCTTTGTGGGGTAAGCTTCACCTCCGGGTTGGCGTGTCCTCAGACGTCTCTTCCTTATAGAACCTCTCATCTCTCTGGGAGCCGAGCTCCCTCTTGAAAGCTGTTTTTCAGCTGTGCTATTCAAGAGTCTCTTTCCACCACTCAGACAGCTTTTGTTCACAGACTTGTTGGGACATAACAGTCTCATGCTCTCTTTGTCCAGCCCAACTGATGTTACAATCAGCCTACTCAGAAGTCACTCGTGTGAAGGCAGGGGAGACTGGAACTTGGTGGGTTTATTAACCTTTTCTATTAGCCTTGTTTCCATGGGAAAGCAAGGTAACAAGTGCAGATCCAATGAGTTTTCCACCAACTAAGGAGACAGTTTATAATACCGATGCGCCTGGTTCTTCTGACATGCCCCTGGGTGTGAGGTAGTAATTACAAAGAAAATAATTATCCTTCCCCTTAAGGGCACTTTAGAGGAAGGTGGGAGCAAAGGATGCTTTCCTCCTTTTATAATATTACAAGAGAAACAAGGAAAACAGAACTTCTGCTCTGTCTAAGCAGCCAGAGGAGCAAATGCAGATGGCGGGAGCAGAACTGGCAATTCTCTCCTCAAAATACCTGATTTTTCAGCAATTGGAAGATGGACTAAAACACTCTGAGAGCCTTGAGGAAGTGAAGGACTGTGTGAATGGGATGCTCAGTTTTTTGTCCAACTTCCATCATTGTTCTAGAGGAGGAAGGTCACACATGATGCCTGAAATCTCCTGCCAGCAGCATCTACCTCCAGCTTTTCCCCTGCAATTAGCTTTTAAATGGAAGAAAATTGTTTTCTGCTCTCGATCTCTCACCGATGCTTTCTTCTTCTCCTTCTTTTTCATAAACATCATGAAATCATCACTCAAAAAGAGGGAGAGAGGGAGAGGTTAATTAAGAAGCTTGTATTCCAGTCTGAGGCTTTCACTGATAATCAGAAACTGCTTGAGTTGCTCTTTCAGGGGTTTGTAATATGAACAGAATCTCTGGATAGGGGGACAGGCTGTAATTAATTTCTCTCTCCAGGACGATTACAGATATAAATAGTAAAACAAAGACAGGCAGATATCAGCAGAGGTGCCCACGTTGCATGTACTCCATCATAAAGTTGCTCAACAAACAGCAGGTTATTTCCTACTCAAGGTCAGCGGTTCAGAGAATGAAAAGGATCTCCAGGAGGTCAGTGGTCCTGGCCTTTGCCAGCACCACACCTGACAGTCTCTGCTTTCAGCCACTTTTCTGAGTGCCGGGCATAGCAAAGAAACTTTCTCTTCTCATTCCATCCCCACACTGTGAAAGACCTGTCCTGTGGAGGGCTGTCAGCAGAGACTAGTTAAGCTGGACTAATTTGAGTGTTAGTGCAGGAGTGTTGCGGGAAGCAGGAAGCCCTAGCAAGGAGATGAAAGGGAAGGATTGGCAGAAGCCTCTAGATGCTTTTCAGCATCTCAGGTTTTCATGGAAAAAAAAAAAAAGTACCTCGCTGCCAGGATTCTGCAGCAAATTTCCAGAGAAAGAGCAAGTCTAGTGCCGCAGCACTGAGCCAGTTTGCTCTTTCCTAGAGCTCTTCATTAGCAGCCATCAATGTTTTTTCAAAGCAGGTCAACAGCATCACGGACTGTTTGATAGAGAGGGACAATGAAGCGTGAGAATACATGGAGCACGTGCTCACAGTCACGGCTAGCAACCGATAACTGTGTGTTCCATGAGCCATACTGTACCTCACCCAAACCCCACAGATTCCTTTAAGGACAAATAAGCTCAAAAGAACTGAACTATGAGCAGCTTCCAAAGCAAGTTGATGCCGTAGCAATGAAAACTGCTCCTGTTGTTCTCTCCGGGCTTGTCAACAGCAATATCAGGTTCCAGCAATGCATGTATGTTAGTAGGAACGAGGGGATAACTCACTTTGAAAGCTTTCTTCTGGGGTTTATGTAGAGATTTTATCGACTTGTCCTCGCACTGACAGTCTGATTAAAATAAAGGACTTTGCTTTGAAAACAGAGACTCCGCTATCTACTTTTAAATAAGCGGAAAGGAAGCAACTGGCTGAATTCAGCGGCTGGCTGAATAATGCAGCAGTCCCCCTTCTAGAGGAGGACAGAGGGATTGAGCTGATGGTAGGTCAGAAATTGTTGTTTGTCAGGTGAAGAAAAATGTAGGAGATATTGAAAGGTCTGGAGAAGGTCAATGAAGATAGAAGTGTCATTGAATTTATAGATGATGAGAGATCACAGGGACTCTTTAGCCAGAAATGATGACTGGTTAGAGGGATACTTCTCTGAGACATTCACAATGATTAAAGATGGAAAGTGAAATTGATTGGTCCTTCCTTTCTTTCCTTTCTCTCTTCTGGTTTTTTTTTTTTTAAATCTGTCCGGCAACATAGGAACAAGGGGTCACTCACTGAAATTAAAGGGCATCAGCTTTAGAGCTGATAAAAAGAAATCTTTTTTCTTTTAGAAATGCTGCATGTAGTTTTTTCCACAGAATTTATTACCCCTCTCCCCAAGGTCGTGGAGGCAAAGACTGTGGCCGGATTTGAAAGAGGCTGGACTAATTTCACAACCCTTTACAACAACTGTGGCTACCCGAGGCAAGGCAAAAAGGGCAGGTATTGAACCACATGCTTTGGGACAAACCCTCAAAAATCCTGCTCCTGAGGCAGGATGAATACCTCCTTAGCAGAGCATGGCAGGCAGCTGGACTGAGTTTAAACACGCACTACTCTTTTGTAAGAGGTTTCCGCCTTGCTGCGGAGACATTTGAAGGGAACACGAGCCTCGGCTTCTCTCAATCTCAGGGTGGGATTTTAACAGCAGCTCGCCTTCACAGCTGCCCTAAGTCATGAACTGGTGCACCCTGTGCCTCAGGGTTCTCAGCTCCAGCAGAAGTGGGAGGGGGCGGCGAGGGAGAGCCCTTCTTTAACCTGACACAACTCCACTAGGCAGAGCTTATTTGTCAGAGTCCACACTTCTCTTGGGCGCTATTATTTATCCAGTGATTCTTCTCTTGCCTTTCCTGTGATGCAGCAGGGACGGAATGTTGCAGGAACACTAGGGACACCGGCGCTTAGTTCCACCACTGCCAAGCTCATGCGGCAGTACGCTGCCAGAGCAGAAGATGACTGCAGAGGCAGTAGAGTGGTGTTTCAAGGCATGGATAGGAGGGGTGTTAATGTTGCACATGGTGGTTTGCGAAGCACTTGTGAGTATCGAGCATTATTGTCAGACTGACAAGATGAGCCCTCTGTCAAAGAAATGAATACGTGTCAAGCCTGGCACGTGGCTTTTGAGTGCTCTGCAGAGTAACTAGGATCTGAGTTCAGAGCTGAAGCATGAATTCAGCTCTCACATTTATCTTCTCCTTGTCTTTTCTTAAGCAAGGTAGAAGCCGTCACAGTTTGTTCTTCGGAAAGAGGTAGTTTCATTATTCGTTGGCCATGAAACTCCATCTGCTTGGGAAAAGAGTGAACAAAGGACAGGTGAAGCTGCAAATCTGCTGTGACGTGAGTCCCAGGGTGATTCTGTCAAGGATGAAGAACTCAGCACCCTCGGGCTTCCCGATTAGTGCCATTTAATGTGTAAATCCTTATTCTCTTCCCTGTCACCTCATCCTTCGCCTGCATTGTGCATGGCCCGCTGGAGAGGACGCTTTAACTAGGGGTGAGCTGTTCCTCAAACTGACGTAGCAGGGCAGACTTCTTGTGACTTTTTCCCAGATCCCCAGATGGTGCCCTCCACTGAGATTGCTGTTGATCAGGTGGAGCTCTTTTCCATCTGGGCTACAAGCGTACACATACACACGGTGGAAGGATCTTTAATGATGCACCAGTGACTGTGATGAACCATGAGAGGTGATGACAGAAAGTGGGAGATGAGTACATTCAAATCCGCGTGCTTGGCAGGTATATGAAATATTACTGTTAGATATGGGACCTTTAGCGCTGTAACACCAATACCCCAGGCGAGAGATCCAGCACTGATGCTGTCAGTCAAAATTTATTTTTTCTAGGTTCCTCTCACGAATCACTATGGTGTAGGAACACCTTTTATTGAGCAATATCACTGGTGTCTGTCACAGGTGGTTCTTTCCTCTTTCCTCCTTTTCTGGCTTCAGGAGGAAGAGAGCAAGATTAAAATAGGCGAATAGAGAGGAGGAGAGTGGGTGCATCCGTGGGAGCTGTGTTACGCAGGGGACTGCAGGGGACTGCAGGCCAGTAACAGCTCTAGCCAGACCCCAGTGCCGAAGCAATTAGTAGATGTGAAAAGCAAGGAGAAAGAGACAGTCGACTGCAAAGAGGATCACCCTCATGTATGCAGGTGGGATTACTTTTTGAGATCTTGAGGAGAAAATGGGAAGCGAGGTTTCCCAAACAGTCCATCGATCAGGCTTATGCCTTTCTTGAACCTTTAGTCAGGAAGGGATGGAAATCTGTCTGAATTTGAACCCTGCCTTCACATTCTGAGGGCATACTTTATCTCAGGGAAAAGCAAAATGTCCCGTGAACTTTTATGCTTGTCTTCTCTTCTGATCTTTCTTCCTGGGAACAATTCCCCTTTTTCAGCCTGAAGAAATCAACGCTGAAAAGAGCAGTGTGGTTGACAGGCCCCTTGGCAGTCTGTGAACGCTGAACTCTTGAATGAAGGTCATATCAAATGATTTGTGGGTGATCCATGTGCAGTTAAACATGTCTGCACAAAACGCTCATCAAATAATTCTGAATAATGAGTGCAGGTGTTAAATCTTGATGTGTTTGCAGGCATTTCATGTTCAGAACCAAGAGCTTAAAATTTACCCGCTTAAGTTGTTTCTGACAGAATAATCAGAACGCTCTGCTGTGCTCTGTGGTTGCACCCTCCGTTCTTTGCCTCGGTTACAGATAGGGAAGGTGCTCGGTGCAGTTAGCCCTCCCTGTCTGGATGTTGCAACAAGCCAGTTTTCTCATTCTGACAAGCAAGAAATCTCAAAAGCGGACTCACTGCAAGATAGGTTGGTCTTGCTGCAATTAAGAATGAAAACCAAAACACTCCCACGGCTCAGAGTCAGAGGCAACTGGAAGTGACCGAGTGCCAGTCGCACTCGGCGGCAAGTTTTTACAGAACGAGACTGTTGCGTTAGTAACACCGGAGAGCCCTTGGGTCCTCGGTTCCTGACTTTACACACAGCATTCATGCTACACCCAGTTCTGTTCTGAGAAGAGATGACGTGGCCCAGGCTGGCTTTGTGTGAACCGGTGAGCTGTGGTGGTTCAAAACCCCAAGGGCTGCACCCAGATATGAACAAAGGAGAGGAACCTGGGTGAGGTCAGCACTGTTGCTCATCACAGGCTGGTCTATCTGAAGACAGCCACAGCAAAAATCCCTGCATTGCATGACCCTCTGTGTTTGGGATCTGTGCTTTGTGGACTCTAGCATCTTGTGTATGCGTTGTTGGACACTGTGACCAAGAGCTAGGCAGGACTGGTGACTGGGTATTTCCCTTGCCTCCAAGGGATCTTCATCTTTAGGGATACTTCTGACCACTTAATTCTACCTGGTGTTGATGCATCCAGTTTTCCTGACACTACAAAATCATGTCAGCATCTTTCTCTGTCCAAGAGTCATCAGACAACACGTGCTTCCTAGAGCCAAGCCTGAGTTAAATGCTAGGAGAGGTTTACAGGCAGGGATTACCAAGGCCTGGCCAGAAGTCTTATTTCTCCCCAGTGAGAGGGGACCAGTCGAACTCAGACATGAGGATGGGGCTGTGGTGGTTTAATTCACTTCCCTCCACTGCTGGGGATCTGGATTACCTCTGCTGTGGGATAAATCCTACATTTGAGCTGCACTTGAATTGCTTGTGCGTCTTGGCTCAAGAACCACATGCTGGTTGTTCCTTTTCAAAGACCAGAGGTGTTAAAAGACAGACAGAGAGATAAACATCTTTGCTTGACCTACTCTAGCACTTGTACCAGTGCTGGTCAGTAACTGTACAACCATCTAGAGGAGCTGCATCTCTGATGGACAGGATGAGATTCCCTAAGAGGGCAGCATCTGTTCTCTATATTGAATCTGTTTTGTTTCAGAACAGAAGACTGCAGACATCAGAGCTGTTGGCTTGGCTTATTATGGGGGTCCTATATGCAAATGTAATTATACGTATGAAAAACCCCTGAGAACAATCCAAATAATTCTTAAATTGGCACAAAGACTGTACTGTTATTAAGTTTGAGGTGGTCAGCCTGCTGGCCATTGCATTTCAATTACCTTTACGTTCATTTGGTGCCACTGAAGTGAAGTCATTTTCACTGATTAATGCCAAGAACCAACAGATATGTTCTTCCCTTTTGTTTTCTTCTATTCAAAATTTAATTTAGTGCTGGTGAGCAGTGCCAAGATGACAGCTCTGCAGCCTGCAGTGCTTTATTCAGCCATGGAACTAGTCCTAGCACAGCACGAGCAAAGGATGCTTTCTCAGGAATGGATGCACCGAGGAAGCAGGAATCAGTCAGCTGCACCTCCTCCTTTAGTTGTGTGGTGCATAGTCCCAGCGCTGAGGATGGAGTGGCAGCTCTGTGGATTTTCACAGCCCTGTCTCGGCTACACGAGGCACATTTTGACTTCCGTGGCGAAAGACGTCACTTTGGACTGGAAGGAGCAGGTGGAAGGGGATCCAACCCTTGTGCAGTGCTCAGACACTGTTCTCTTGTGCCTGATGATGGTAACGGGGTGTGCATACAGTGTGCAGTGGAGTGAAGAGAGTCTCTTCTCCTCTCAGAGACGGCTTTTTTTTTTGAGCTCCCTACATCCATGTAGCACAAAGCGTCTCCAGGGGGACAGGTCATGGAAGCGGTGCAGCCCAGCCACCAAGGGTCTGCCCCTGCCTGCCTCAGGGCTGCACATTGTGCCTCAGACTGTATTAGAGAATCATAGAATCATTTCGTTTGGAAAAGACCCTTCAGATCATGGTGCCCCACTGTTAAGCTACCGCTACTAATCCACCACTAAACTATGTCCCTATTGCTTGGGTGGGAATCGTTCTCCTTGGTGCACTCTCATGGATCACGTAGATGAGCCTTCCCATGTTCCCCGTCAATGGGACTGGCAGAAATCAGGTTGCACAAACCACAGGGCAACTGGCAGGGTAACAGTGGTTTCTAGCCACCTGCCGTGGACTTGGGCACACTGACACCCAGGACTAGGCTGTGGTCCCCGCTTCTACCCCTGAAAGCAGGGGAAAACAGTGACTTCAAGCCCGGAGTCAGCTTCTTGACCCACTTAAAGCACAGCCAAGCAATGCACTGGATGCAGGATCTTTAGGACAGGCCAGATGGTCCCGTGGGGAAAAAAAGAATGAACTTCAGTGCTTTTTAATACCACAGCACTTCCCCTTGCCACGAAGCTGCTCAACACATACTCATGAATGAGAGGAGCGGTTACCCCAGTTGCCAGGGATGTCAGAAATAGTCTTGCTGCCTTCACCTCACTCCCTTCTCCCCACCCTGCCATTTCTCTTCCTGGAGCACTGAGGAAGAGGAAGGAGGATATTTATAAGCGCATCAGGGAGATAAAAGGGGACCAAGTAGCGGGTGTGCTAGAAAGGCATTAGAAGGCGTGCTTTTCTTGTGACATTTTGTTATCATCATTATTATTTCAGCTGCCTTTGGAGTATAATCAACTGTTGTCTCCTCATGAATGTGCTTAGTAAAAATGTCTCAAATGCACGAGAGAATCCATTTATTTCTTCTGAGTTGCAGGAGGCTGAAATTACTGCTTAAATAACCTCTCAGTTCAAGTGAGGGTAAATCAATGCTGACCACAGGGAACAAACAGTGCAGAGTTTACTTTTTGTGACCCAAAGCTGCCCACCATCGCAGTTCATCTGGTCTTCTGATCTAGTCAAATGAAAATGAAGGCGAATCATCCGTCTTTTTCCAGCTGATATTTCTATGATGTGGACAGGAGCTGCATTGCCACGCTAGTTTAAGGATTATTTTTTTTCCTCTTCCGTTGCTTGCTTGTATATTAAAAAGGGAATAGGAAAACCTGTGATGCTGTCCTGTTTAATGTGCTTGAGTATATTATCTCTTGCTTAAGGTTTCCTCCGATGAGTCATTTAAAATCTTACTAAGTGTCTACTTTGTCTGTTAAGTATCTCACCTGATTATGGACGGAATATTGCTGTCGGCTTTGCCTGAGCTGTCTTCCCGAGGGTTATGCGGTGGTAAAGGCAGTCAAGCCCTTGGCTTCTCAGTTTCCGCTGTGGTATATTCAACAGATGAGGAACTGGATTTCCCACCTACTGCTGTGGCTTGCTCTAACCCTGACAGAAGCAGTGCGAATATTGTACTACAGTTTGTAGTACTACGGTTTGTACTGTGCTACAATTTGTACTACAGCTTCACGGCCAATGGAACGCCGGTGTCTGTTCGGATTTGTTTGGACAGAAACTGGTAGAAATTGGTCTGGGATGTTGCATTTTCTGTGTACTGCTTTTCTACAGTCGCATTCACCTCAGATTTACCACCTCGTGCTCTTTGAGGACTCTGGGTTTTATTTACTTTCTGAACCACTCGTCCAGCCGTGCGGCTTGGTAAATATCCAGCCATGAATTTTACTGTTAAGGCTGGAACTGTTAGGAAAGTCTTCCTCTTTTCTGAAAATGTAATGAGTAAATGGTAGGTTATGGCATTCCTTTGTGTTGGACTTTCACCTTAGTTATTTTGACAGTTTGACCTCCTGCAGCAGGTCCAGAAGGACAGTGAAGAGCACATGCAGAGTTCCAGACTTGTGCAAACAAGATGCCTGCACGTTCCAGGGATTGTCTGTGGATACATCTAATTTCCAGCTGCTTGCTTTAGCTTCATAAGGTTTCCAGGCCTTCAGAAGATCCTTCAGAATGCTAAAGAGTCCTTGAAGTTGTTCATGGGATGATGAGCTGAGGAAGCTCATCATCTTCCAGACAAGGATCTTTTCTAGAAAAGGCATTTTAATCCTACTGGTGCAAGAGGTGGAGGGTGAAATTTATGGTCTGTCATGTGCATGAGTGAGACGAGTGGATCTTAACTGACTCTTCTCTGGCTTTAAATTCAATTTTCCTTTTCTTTTTTTATGAAAGATGGGTTGTAATAATTTTACTACTCACCTAAGCAAGGGGCTGAAAATGTGACTTCTTATCTGGTGGACAGGGCCTTGGGAAAAGCTGTTAAGTTAGCAAAAAAATCCTCAGTGTGATCTAGACACTTGGAGCCAGCTTGTTTGTGACCAAAGAAGGGGTCACAGAGAGGGTTCCCACTGCTTGTCTTCTGGAACATAGTGTCTTTGGTCACTGCTGACAGCAGAGCTGCGGGCAGAGGAAAATTTCCAGGGCAGAGAGAGCTTTCAACCAACTCCAATTTAATTTAAAGAAAAGGATCAGTCTCTGCAGTTACCATCTACATAACTTTGACACACCCCACTCCCAGAAGGAGTCCTGAATTAGTAAAACCTGTCTCCAGGCTGTTGGATGATCTTAATTAAAGTAAATTAATTATTTATTCAAATAAAATAAGACATGCCAAGACTCTCCAGGGAGGCTGTAAGGATAATACCTCTTATTAGAAAATCTGTCAATACCTCACACAAACTGGGGCCATTTTATTTGTATGGGATCCTGTTTTAAACTCTTCAGGACTCGATGATTTTTCATTTGCTTACGGCAGGAGCCCTCCACCCCTCTCTTACCATCACCCTCTTGCTGTTTTGTGCTGTGGAAATGCAAATAACGAGGCAGACGTCTCTTCTCCTAAGAGGCTTCCGGCAGTATTTGCTCCAACTTTTAAGTTCATTTATACAGACTGGAAACTAGCAATGCCAAGCAGATATTTCTTTTCCACGACACATTGTGAGTGATTCTTGCATAAAATTGCCAAGCACTTGACAAAGTCATAATCACTAACTAATGATCCATAATGCAATTGTTGTAATTAGTAGCATTATTGATATTACCTTACTAGAGTAATTGGACTCATTTAACCTTTGTTTGTAGCAAGAGAACTTGGGATATTGATGCTGACAAGGGCTGTCATCAAGTGGACAATAAACAGTCTGTATAGCAGCCATTTGATAACGTGCCTGCAGCTTGGTCTCTGCTACTCATCGCAGCTATCTGGTTGGTTTGGAACTGCAAGAGGCTGAAGCAGTGGAGAGTCCTTTTTCTACTCCAGTCTGCTCAGAACTGTCAAAGCTATTCCCTGACTGAAAGGTTAAGTGTGCTTCAATCCCATGACCTGTGGATTAAGCCAAATACGACCATATTCTTCATAGGAAAAGTCAGCTGGAGGTATCTACTGGTGGGCAGAGCTGGAGTGTGCTCGTCCTTCCTTGTGCCCTCCTGGAGTGGGGCAGTACATCCCTGCAGTGGCCTGGACCTAGAGGTACATCTTCGGGGGATAACAGGAGCTCCCCATGCTGTTAGTCTTGGGGGCTCTGACATCAGCTGGGAGCCGGGCAGTGAGGCATGCCTGCTTTTTCCTCCAGCGAGGAACTGGCCTGAGACCAGCCACCCATCAGACGGCAACAGCTGCTAAGAGGCTGGGCTAGATTCGGCATGTTGTCACGGAGGAAAAAGCTGGCTCATTTCATTGTGAAACCAGCAGCCAGAAAGAGGAGTTCGCTCAGACGAGTCTCCTCCAGCAAGGGGGTGAAATGACAGATGATGGCCATGTGGCATAAGGTGCAAGCTACTTTGGGCTGAAGTCATGTAGTCAAGCCATTAGGGAAATCATCATCTTTCTCTTTTTAATGACTGCAACTTACTATATTGTCCTCCCCCTATTCTTGTAATAGGAAATATCCGCCAAACATCTTCATCTGTGCGCAAGCTGTGTGCCCGAGGGCAGCATCTCTCCTCTCCTTTCTGAAGACTGATGACGAGAATGAACACCACCTCTGTTCCCACTATCCATTGCAGGCAGGCTGGTTAATCACGCTGTTCTTGGCTTTGTAACCCTACACTTAATGTCTTTAATAATAATAATAATAATAATAACAATAATGTCTGGATAAAGAAGCCAAGTCTGTATGGAGCTCTTCCCCTCCTGCTGGAGCTCCATTTTGAAGGGTGCAGTGGGGATAAAGGCAGAAGCGTTGAGAGGGGTTGTAGTGAAGAGCTGCCTTTCACATGAGCAAGGCCACCTCTCCCACCAGCTCACCCCGGGGCGTGCAGAAGATGCCCCTGGGCATCCTCGCCCCTGGCTGCACAGCTGCATCCAGGCTCATGGAGCCTTGGTAGGTAGGGCTGGGTGAGGGCCAGCCTGATGGCTCTGTCTTCCCTGTCGGGCCAGCTACCCCGATGCTGTTCCAAAGCACTTCCTAGTCTCCTAATTAACCTTGACGCCAGCCTTAGTTTTCCAAAAGCCTGCCAAACCTCTGAAAAATTCAATTTTTTCTCTGATGAGGTGCATTCAGATGAATACCATCTTCCTGAGGCCAACAAACAATCTCAGTCCCTTAAGTGCACAGGTGGATGCTTAACCAGACTTGTCCTCTTAATCATAAGGAAAACTTGCTAGATGCTAAAAAAATTAATTTGCTGATCTTGATAAAATCTATTTATAACAAAATCTACAAAGGGGAAATTAGATTGAAAACTGACTCCAGACACCACTTAGTAAGAATTATTTCATGCCAGTATGTGTTAAATTCAATATCTGTTCCATTCATGCAGTGCAGCTTATTAAAATGAACAGCATCTCAAATATGCATTTCTGCATTCGGTTACGTCAGCCTGTTCTTGATGGATCTGTTCCTGCTGAAGGGTACAAATTCCTGCCGACTGAGAGAGAGTTCATGGCCATTTGATGGCGAGGAAAAAAAAAAGTAGAAAAGGGGGAAAGTTGAAGGTATACAGTGTCTCAGCCTAAAAATAGCAGTGAGAACTAACCAGCAGGAGACCCACATCAAAGCAATATATAGTCTGTCTGTGGCCTTCCTTGTGACAGAGCCCGACTGCCACATCACCACTAACTGATGGTTTGCTGCGAGCATCTTCCACAAAGGCATTTTTCTGGGGCTATCTTGAGAGGTGCTGGAGCTGGGGTGCTCTCACCAGCCCTCAAAAAACATCCTAAAGCACGAGGGTTTGGTTTTCTTTGAGCCAACAGATGAGGTTCCTCCCCAAACCCAACTAGATCTTCATGCCACCAGCTCTGCCCCTGGGATCTCTCCGTCAGCAGATGCCTTTCTGTCCACATCCCTGACAGCATCTCTGGCCAGGTCTGCTCCCTCCCCTCACCAAATGCAGCTGCCCCCACTTTGGACTCCTGCAGCTTGACCTCTGGGAGCTCGTCCAGCACCAGGCAGCTATGCACCCGGCTTGTTTCTCACACCATCCAGCTTCTTAACGTGTCTCTATCCCAGGGACTAAATCGAGTGTGTAACGGACTCCCAAGGGAAGCCCTTGTAAAAGCTGCAGCAGTAAATAGAGCCCAAAGAGTCTGAAAAAGCAAACAAAGTGTAGCTAGATGAGTTGGCTGATTTAAATGGGCCACCTCGGCTTCTCTGTCCCCAAACATTTTCACCTTTCTAAATTTCGTGCCTCTACTTCTGATGTTTTACTGTATCTATATCTTGATCTTTTACTATATCTTGATAACTAACTGCATTTGCCGTAACTTTGCAAAGCACTTTGAGATAAATGAATATGGAAGATCCTATTAGAAACAGTATGATATTATTTTGTGTTACATCTAGGCTTATTTTTTCTGCCATTTTCCCTACTGGGGTGGAAAAGCTTAAATCACTCAGGTGTTTTAACCTGGTGGTTTCAGAGTGCTATCCTTGCGCTAATTACCTGTGTAAGGTGACTACTTCCATTAGCTTTGGAAAGGGGGGAAAGGTGAGGCTGATGGAGGAAGAGACTTGCTAAAAAAGTCCCAGGAGAGTCCGTGACTAAGCAGAAGTTGAAAGCGCAGATGCTGATGCGTGTCAATCAAAGCTCTCATTAGTATATGCCTGCACTGACTTACGTGATCAGAGGTGGTGCATCCCTCCCTTTCTGGTGCATGCTGAACCCCTGATTTCAGAAAACCAAGTGCTTCTCTAGGGGTAATAAAACCAAATGGACTCCAAACCATTAACCATCGTTGGAAAAGTAGGGCAGGGGCGGTGCTGGGGTGTGCTGGGTTGTGGTACCTGACATCTGTTCTGCTGATCTGCAGCAACCAGAGATGCGTGGAGCACACCTCTGGGGGTTGATTCACTGAGACAGCTGAAGTTTTAGCCCCATAAATTCGGGCTTCCACAAACCACTGGGTAAGGATATAAATCAGTGGGTCAGTCCGGCACCAGAGATGTCTTTGAAAGGAATCCATTTTTGCCAGGGTTAAATCTTCTCAATCAGAGGCCTCTGTTTGAAGCCTGGCTTTGTCATACAAGACTAATTGACAAGGCTCTCTGCTATAATGTTATCCCTGTCACCCCACTGAAATGCAATAGTAATGCTAGCTTCTATAAATCAACCCGATCTTAAAAAAGAGAGTTAAATGAGCATCACATTATAAACCACAAAGCACATTCATCACTCTGCTACAAACCATAAATATGACAGGTACATCCATCAATTCAACACCTTTCTTTCAGGTCTGTGTACATGGACGTTAGTAACTTAATGGCTCCAGAAAGCTTTCCCTTCTTAAATACACTGTGGAGCCTGATCTTTCATTTACTGCAGTTACCAGAAGTGGAGCTCAGCCACCTATAGCCGTGTTCCCCTGCTGAGAGCTCCTGCAAGGGAAAAATCCACCTCTTCTGAGGGTGCACCCAGAGTAACCCCTTTGGACAGAGTTACTTTCAGTCTGCTGCATTGCTAGTGCTTCAGCAGTACCGACTGGGGCAAGAGTAGGACCTCTGTCTACTGCAGCCATTGAGCTGTGCAAACTAGAAAACAGCTAGCTGAAAAGGGATAAACAGATCTAAAGATAAGTTTTCAATGATTTGCTGTCAGACTGTAAAGATTTATTGAGTGGGTGCTCTGGGTCTCCTGTAACACCATTACTAGCTTGGTGGATGGGCTAGGGAGTTATTAAATCTGCAGATGAGGGTGAACTGAAAGGGGCTCTACACGTGTCTGGAAGGCAGGATTTGAAATGGCTAATGCGAAAAGTGGCCCTGGAAAATAGTATATGGTTCGAGAAGGACAACCACCCGTCGGAAAGCTGCCGAACCCTCTTTTGGAGATGGTATCGCCACATTTGGAGAGAGGTCTGAGCCAACTGGTGACAGTTAGAGAGCAGATGGGGTGGCAAACATGACAGTTGAGGAAAGAGCAAAAGAACTGGGCTTAACTGAGAGAACTGGTGGCTGAAGTCAGACAGAACAGTGGTCTCTAAACACACAGAAAAGCTGCAGTAAGGAAAACAGGAATGTACGTTGGTTTTTTCCTGCCTGCTGTGGTGAGGGAAAGAAATAGTGCCCTTAAGTGGTAGAAAGAGAGACTTAGGTTTGCCATTAGGACAAAACTTTCTGATAGCAATGGCAGATAAAGCAGTGGGGTAGGTTGCCTGGGAAGGCAGTGACGTCCACAGGGTGGACTTGGATGGGTCTGGAACTTGTGAAAAAGGTACTGTTAGCACGTTTCTTGACATGGTGTGCTTGCTCACATGCTGTCCCTTTAGCCTTCCCTAAGACTACGAGCTACTCAAGTACTTCTGCTCCCTGTTTGTCATTTGCACACGTGCAGCTTTTGAAGCAGTCCAGCTCATGTGTGGACTCTAGACTACCAAGAGCTTCAGGGATAGTGAACTTGCCTAATAATATCTCTGTCCCTCTATAAAAGAAATCATTCCCAAAGATACGCTCAGCGTGTTAAGTCAAACACATACCAAAAAATACCAGAATTAAAGATGTCCTTCCAAGGTTAATCCTGACCCTTCAATGCCACTTCGTTATGCTGCACTCATTAATTATGTGATCACATGCTATGTTTTTACAGATTCCCCATTGCATCGTTCCTCATTACTAAGTTTAGTAATCAGCCGATAGCAAGGTCTGCAGAGATGGGAAAGGTTAATACTCAACTGGTTTTAATAGGTCAAATTTAAGCAGATGCAACTGGGCACGGCAAATGCTGCTGCTTGAACTCTCCTCCTGCAACATTTCCAGTCTCTGTTACACAGCGTGGAGATGCAAAAGCTCCTAGAAGCACCACAGATGGGTTTTAACAGTGAAGAGAGATGGGAAATTTAAATAAGGAGGTTGTGGGGAGACGTAGATGAAACGCCTACGTGGATTTGGGGAAAGAAAAGGCAGTCTCATGCAGCTGCTGTTCTTTCTTATAACCAGGAGTAGTGTGTTGCATCAGGCAGTACGCAGAAGAGGAAAGAGGCAAATCCTTCCCAGACGTGTAACACTTTGAGTTGGGCTCAAGCTGAAAACCTTGGCTCAAGCCATACGTGAACACGAGAGAATTTCACCACTAGAGCCAAACTTTACGGCTAGCACAGCTCTTGGGTAAATAATGATATCAAAGCATATTCCCTTCCTTTTAAATAAGGTTCATATAAATATGGAGGTCTGTCTTTGGTAAAAAATTACCAAGATTAGTCTATCTTAATTAGCTCCCATCTTCCTAAAGGAAAAAATTGAATGAGGTGGTGTAGTCCTTAATTCACCTTGCTAGAAAGGACCATCTTTGAGTGCCTGACCTGTTACAGACCTGTCCCTTTTTAACATAACTCAGCCTGGCTTAACGCATCTTGACAGGATATAATAACCTGGTGTGACAGAAAAAATAGTCATCCTTTTGGACTAGGCTTCAGATCCAATAATATTGATATATAAAAATACCAGGGGAAAAAAAAAAAAAAAAGAAAACCCAAGGCGTTACAAATGTATTGTAGGAACGAGATGTATTAGATCAGCTATTTGTCACGTGGTGTAATCCGATGGTCCCAAAGGTCAACGATGTTTTTCAGTGGTAGCGAAACTCCTGTCAGTCTTCAGTCATTGCTGTTCCTCAAGTGCCAGAGGTTAGGATGTTTGAATAATTCAATTAGACAAAACCTAGCAACTTTCAAAACTCCACACATCTAATTATTCACTTTTTTCTTGGTATTTCATAGTTCTTATAAAATGATCGGGGTTTTGGACGATCACAAAGTTGTGGAATTAACAGTCATGCCAGAGGTCTCCTTTGGCTTCAGCCATGTCAACGTTGTGCACGTGGGAGTATTTGGTGGTTAACGTGGATCAGGTTGGCTGTCTCAGTCCCAGAAACAGTGGTGGCCAGGTGGCAACAGCAGAGCAAGGAAGTCTTGGAAGAGCACTGAATTTGGGGTGTCCTGTGTCAAAGTTTTGGCTGCAGATCTTCTTGAGCTGGCAGTGAGCAAGCTTGGAAGTTACCTGTGCTGCTTTCACTGTCTGCAAAGACCTGCATCACTCCTGCACTTCTCATAGTGGACTGTGACCAGATGAAAAGATCCAGTCTCCCTACTAGAATCAGCCCCAGGAGCTGACTGAGGGCAGGGCCAGGCGTGGTGGAAGGGTTCCCTCAGACGCTGCTTTCCCTGCATCTCTTTTCAGGACTCATCAGAAGGATTGAGTTCTCCAAGTGATATCAGCTAGTCATGGGCCACCACGCTCAGCTGGACTGGAAATATTTTTAGATTTTGTATTGTACCCTTAAGGAAATAACTACATGAGTTCTTTGGCCTTACATGGCCCAATCATACAGCTGCTCAGAGGCCTTCATGGTATCAACTTCATCATGGTGCTCTGAAATAGACAATCCCCAGTTTATAACCAGGGGATCTCAGGCAGAAGGTGAGGCAGGTGGTATGGCCGGGGGTCCCTGGGAAGCTGGTGGTGGGATTCGGAGGTGAGGAGGCCGTGTGAAGCAGATAAAGACCTCTTAGTCATTAAGTGGAGCTTATCGCAACTGATGGCACCGCTCCATCTTCTTCACTAGGACCCTGCTGCAAAGCCTAGCGGTGCTGTTGGAAAGGCTCCTGCTTGCACGATGGGCTTCTGGCCGGTTCTCTGTGCTCTGCCGCCAAATGTTAGTTTGCAAATGCAGTTTACGATTTCTTCTCTCTCCGCTTACCCCCATCAAGGGCTCAGCTGAATACAGCAATAAGGAAGCAAGGAGGGTCAAGTTTATAAATGACTGTGGGAAGTTTGGTTTCCATGGCTGCCAGCAATTACTGTGCAGACTCAGATGAGTGGAGATTACAACCCAGGGCTGCTATTTTGCGTGCTGGCAAGGCACAATAACAAATGACAAACTTAATTCACTGCTGCAGCAGGGAGGAGGCATCTCACTCTGTGAACCTGGGGCTTATCTTACAGGAGAAGCAGCTCTAAGTGAATTTCTCCTTTTTCTGGCTGTGCTGATGCCAGCTAATGCATATTCTTCAGTCACTAGCATCATCTCACCTCAGAGATCTTAGGTTTATTAGTCACCCACCCTTTCTATTTCTGGACCCGGGAATTGTTAAGCAAATAAGAAAATCTAGCCCCCGGAGCGAGCTTAGAGGTCAGCCCTGTTTTTATTTTTATTTTTTTCCCAAAGGATCTCATGAGCTCTTTGCTAATTGAAATACAGAAGAAATAGTTGCTTGGCTAAGATGCAGGGTGGCAGCTTGCGTTCCACAGGGGCTGGGAGCTCACCTCTCTCCAGAACATTGCCACATGCTGCTTTACCATCAAAGCAGATGCCACGGACTTTTTCTTATAAGATTACAAGTCCACACTATGGAGCCATTTATTACTATTAGTAATCAATTAATAATGTACAGCCATCTGTACGAGCTCGACTTGGTATCATGGCTTAAACTACAGTAAGGGGCGTGCAGTGCATGGTGCACATCAGTATTCCCAGCAGGACGGTTTTGCGAGAGCATCTCCAGCTATTTTGAGCCCTTCCTGGTGCCTCTGAGGCAAAAGAAGCCAGTTGGGGCAAAAGAGAAACTTTACAGCCTGCTCAGTACCGAGCAGACACAACAATAACATTTATAACTATAAAGTGAGTTGGTACCGAGAGGGCACTTTTCAGCTGTTATCGTAGTCCCTGTCACAAAGTCGTGACACAGCGGACAAGTAAATGGTCCTTTCCAACAGGCGCAGCAGATCAATACCGCGAGCAAAGTTACGCATCGATAACCAGCTTCAGAGGCAGGTGTCACTCGGCAAGTAGCTACTCTGCTGAAAGCAATGATACTTTTGCTATTGATGCCTTCCTCTGTTGGATGACAAAAGCTGGTGGTCAGATCACCTGCGCTGCCATCACTCTGATAAACTGAGCAGTTTGGCTCTTGGAGTCGTGACCTGGAAGACGGGTTTGCAAACCCTGGGAACATTGTCCCAGATCTTCTCTGGAGCAACTCCAAGACGTCAAACTGTCTCTTGAGCTGAGCAGTCTGGGTTCCTGGTGTGGTTGCACCAGTTTCAAAGTAAAGGTGAAATTATCTACTTACTGTCCTCAAAGGTGGCCCTCATCAGGTGTTCTATCAGATGCTTTGGTGACAGTATCACACCGGATATTTGCACTTGACTAACTGGGGTTTGTAACTAATTTTTGAAGACATTCCTGCCTCTTCCCCATCCTGTGGGTACCACCTATATTTTCTGTTCCTAGATATGTTCACTTCACATATAACCGAACTGAAACACATATAGTTCTGCCATACTTGCTTCTGCCAAGTGCACCAAGATACTACAAAGTTATTTGTATCAGTGATCATAGAATCATAGAGTGGCAGGGGCTGGAACGGACCTCTGGAGATCATTGAGTCCAAGCCCCCTGCCAGAGCAGGGTCACCCAGGGCAGGCCACACAGGAACGGAGCCAGGTGGGTCTTGAAAGTCTCCAGAGAAGGAGACTGCACCACCTCTCTGGGCAGCCTGTGCCAGGCTCTGTCACCCTCACAGGAAAGAAGTTTGTCCTCGTGTTGAGGCGGAGCCTTCTATGCTCAAGTGTATACCCATTGTTCCTTGTCCTATTGCTGGGCACTACAAAAAAGAGATTCTCTCCTTACAATTTTCCACCCTTCCAATCTTAGTATGACAGATTTCAGTAGATCACAGGAATATATGCCACCAGCCTAACCCTGTGGGAGCCAGCCCATGCGACAACTGCAGGATGACAGTTTTCTGTGTTCAGTCATATTTTCAGAGTCATCAGTCACCTTAATCCATTGACTGCGTACTCTGTTGGCTTTGTATTGTTCTGGGATTCAAATCCAGCTGGTGTGTGGTACCAAGCTGAATGCTTTGGAAAATCTTAGTGTGTTTTCATCAACACTATTGACTTCATCAACTAAACTTGTAATCAAGGCAAAGAAAGGTATTAAGTTCATTTGACAGGCTCTGCTTTCCATAAACCCCTGCTGATGGGCATGAATTATATTCCCCCTATTAGCTGCTCCATTATTTTACCTGGGATCGATGTTAGCCTGACAGGCCTATAATTACCTGGGTTGTCTCCTTTACCCTTTTAAAATATTAGCTCAACACAAGCTTTCTGTCAGTCCTGTGGAAATTCCCTGCTGCTGCATGAGTTACGGAAAATTAACCCTCATAGCACATAAAGCTGTAGCCAAAGCAGCAGAGGGCAGGACAAGGCTGTCCACACTCACTCCCTGTCACTTGCCTTACTCAGAAGGTGTCCCACAGCCTCCCTGGTATCAATGCACAGAGTCAGGGAAGTTGAACTTTAGCCTCTTGCCCTGTCTCCATGAATGCAGGTCCCCCTTTCCTCCCAGCACCACTGCATGATGCCTTTTTTCTGCACCCTATCATGGCCCTGGCTTCCACAGTGTGGGCTTTTGGGACCAGAGCTGGGGTCTCTGGCGGAGTCATGTTGCCTGGGGAGCACATCCCAGCTGTGGATGGCAGAAGCTAAGGACTTCTCCGCTGCGGCGGCTGGGCTGCTGGAGCGTTGGGCTGCTTCGACCCGAGAGGTAATGGTGTCTGGCAGCTCTGCCTCCTGCCTGGGGAGCAGCCCTGAACAAGCGTTTCACCTTCTGACGCTGAGTCTCCTGGCTGGTAAAACAGGGCTGACTGTTTCTTGGCAGGGAGCTTTGTGGTCTGTACATGAGATGAGGTAAATGTTAATATATTATCTGTCTTCTGTTTTCTGTTTGTTTTCCCTTCTTTTCCCCCACCTTCTCCACAGTCTTTTCTCTGCTTCTACCTGCTTCTTAACCCTGGTCTTTGTCTGAGCTTCTGCTGCTGTTATCACAGCCGGGCAGCATCTGACTAAAACAAATGCATGTGCATGTAGGCACAAGAATCCACAGTGTATTGGACCGCAAGATGAGTGGCTTTCAGGCTGTGGAGCTGTTCTTCTATGTGTAGGCTGCTCTTTCAACCAGTGCCAAGGTCCCCTAGGTGAGAGACAGACATCTTTTAATACACAGCTAAAAATTGGCATGAGTAGCTACAACTTCTGTAAGGAGGCAAGCAGCCTTATGTACAGAAAGAGTTCACAATCAATAATACCAATAACATCATAGAGCACATACACGAGCTCCTGCTCTCTTCGTTCCTGTAAACACAAAAGTGACTCAGCAATACGCACAGAGCATGAAGGTACTGAAAAGAAGCTCCTGTGTCAAGCCGCCTTGGATGTAACCCGTGCTTTAGTAGCCGATTTGTTTTTAGGTACGTATCTCAGCATCGTCTTTTGATCTTCAGCATCTTCTTTTGCCTTTGGGTGTACTGCACCATCTCAGCCCCAAACCAGGAAGTTTATATTGCACGGACCCCTTATGCTGACCTCCTTCTACTTTTTCTCTGGCCTTCTGAGAAAACGGATCTGGTGTTTGGAGAAGAAAAAAAAAATCTCAAGGGTTACTGGCCTTTGCTTCCAAAAGTTGTCTGAGTTAAGTAAGGACAAAGGGTAAAAACATGTTACAGAGCCAAGAAATTAGGAAGGAAATATGTCAGTGTAGAATTTTTCCTCATGGACTATTGACAAGGGCCACAGTCAGTGCAGTAGCAGGGAGTGATCATCCTGTCAGGTCAGTGAGATGGAAGAGACACAGAGAACTTACTCGAACTTATGAGGACCCATGCAAGATGCTAAGCACGGCTTGCATTTGGATCTTAGTTTGCAAGCGAGTGATGTTTCTCTTCCCAGCACAGGCCCCATAGAATAGTAATAAGGGAACGTTAAGGACTGAAACCGACTCAGGGTTATTTTATTAGTGTATGTGGTTATCAGGCAAAGCCTAGCACTGGGGATCCTGTTACACACCACTGCTTCCGAGTCATTACTCCAAGCTTATGAGAGGAGCACATTTCCCTCCTGGGGGACTCCAGATAATTGTTGATTTGGAGAGTGAAGATGAATGGCAACGCTGAACAACGCACACACAACACACACACAAAACGTCAGACTTTACTCCCTCTGCTTTAATGTAGATGCATCAAGAAGAGGCTGAGTCATTGATTTCCCTCCCTGGGATGAACCCTAAAGAATAGGTAGGCACTGACACACCATTTGTTTCTCTGCCTTTCCGATAGCAAATAAATGAAGCAGCACTGAGAGTAGCTCATCGACCATAAAGGACCCACCCTAGCACACGAGGCAGAGCACTGGGGTAACGACACGGTGCACCTCAGGGAAGGTGGTATCCTAGCATGAACTCGTGCCCGTCCGCGGGGAAACGAGCCTGACCTGAAACTGGAGTCACTTAGAAATTTAACTCCCAGTTTGAGCTGAGGGCGTTGGTATTTACTGGAAGGCAGCAAAGTCCTAAGACCTGACACACCTGCCCAGGCATTGCTTAGAGGGGAAGGAGATGCTACATTATTTGTAGCTCTCGGTGTAGAGCAGACTCCAGGAAAACTTTCCATAGGTGCACTAAGAGAGGGCTGAAATCCTTTATCCATGCTGGCTCCAGAGGCACAGGCAAGTGAGTTCCTGTAGCTCAGTGGCTTTAAGGAGGTCACGTGAGACAAGTTTTATTTCCCTCCTGCACTGAGCCGGGAACACCTGAGCTCAGTCAGTTATGGCAGCTCGGTTGATGAGTGGTCATTGCATTTCTGGTGGCCACGGCCACAGGCGAACTGCAGATGTACCACCCATCCTGTACTGCTTTAAAGGAGAGGGAACCAGGATGCGTTCAAGAAAGAAAGAAGAGAAGAAGCAGTGTTGTTGGTGCCCACAATTCCTGCGGGCAGCAGGGTGCTGGCTCATTGGTGATTTTTCCCTGGGAGGAGGACCAGCTTCTTTCTTCCCAGACTGGATGAGTACTGCTCAGTCAAAAGAAAACGATCTGATTTTAAGAAATTCAAAGCAAGCCATTTCCTCTTATGGCATTTCTCCATTCCCTGTATTTAACCTCCACTTATGGACATCAAAGCAACAACAGCCTTTTTCTGTCACTAGCACATCCCAGAATGTCCAGGGACTACTTTGGCCCTTGATGAAAGTGAAGTCAGCTCAAAGTACGCTCCAGACGAGTGCCAGGGAGCGTGCATGCTGCCAAAGCCACACAGCTACTGCTGTCCAAAATAGCTACGCAGTGCTGCCTGCAGCACAGGCATCTCCAGAAGAATAGGGCCCATCTTGCCCATGGCAGTTTTACGTCAGGGACTCCCTTAGGTCAGGATTAACTCCTGTTGGAGTAATATTCACATACGCTGCAGTTTCTGCACGCCTGACTCTGTGCGACCCTAACTGTACGAGTGGTCTTGAAAAATGCCCAGACAGGGGCCAGCCCTCTTGGTTTTCCAGTCCAGCACAGCCCATTTAACCACTTGAAAACCTGAAATCCAGTAGGATATTCACTTCTACCCCCACGGCTGGCAATGCACCGCTGCCTGTTGAGGTAATGCCGAGCCCTGGCAGGTCTTGCTGCCCCAGGCGTGACTCCTGCTGGTCCATCACAGTCAGCACCTCTTTAGTGACTTGGTGATGACAGGGCAAGAAGGGAGGAAAGATTTCTCACTGCCTTAATGCAAACAAAAAAAGAAAAACGGAAAAATTGTGGAAAATTCTTTGACAACTTGTCTTTAATTACAGAGTGTCGGCTCTGTGCAGTAACCTGGACTAAGCAGAGTGGTCCCTCTGGGGTACAAACATCTCTTGCTCTCTACGCTGTCTGTCCAGGAGCTGGAAGTGATGCCAGTAAGTCATCAGGAAATGCAGTGTTCTCACAGACCCAGAGGTGTCTTAATTTCCATAATAATATTGTTTTCTTCTCTTAATTATTCATCTTCCTAGATGAATACAGTCTTTAAAAATGTATTAAGTAGAGCTGTTCTGCCCTGAAAGAAATAATAATAGTAAAACTTTGTCCTGTAGCTGCCTGGAGGCTTTATCCCCCAGCAAGATGTTTGAAGGAGAAAGAATAACCTAACAAATAAGATATTGCACAGGGACTTCAGGAGCCTCACTTCTGTTCTTGACTGTGCCATAGCTGTCCGTTGTCACCACTACTGCCTCACCCTCTAACTGTGGTGCAGAACAAGATGTATTTCCCTGATGCGCACTTTCTTTTGAGGCTTTAATGTTCTTGCTTCTTGCTCTGCAGAGGAGACAGCGATCCAGGGGATTGGTGTCACATGCGGGGACTTAACTGCTATTGAAATACGTATAGTAACATAGGGAGCATTGACGCTGATTTGGAGAGAGTCTGGGAAACAGATGTAACTGCATTGTGGGGGTTTTCTAGCCATTTTTCAGGTGATGCTGGCTGTCATCAGTCTCTAAGGCAATGTTCCAACGCTGTCATAAAAATAAATCCCTGGCTCTTAAGGTAAAAAATCAATGTCTCTTAGCTGTGGTCTCAGACATGCTCAGATATGCCCCGAGAGAGAGCGTACCTGATGGCAGCCTTCTCTCCCACTATCGCCTGCAGTCCCTGTAATGCCAAGCATCAGGTAAGGCATCAGAGAGCAAGCACAAAGATTATCCTTAAGGAAATTCTGTACTGGTATAAATAATAATCCGAACCAGTAACATGCTAGTTTGCTCACAGACTCCCCCTGAAATATAATCTGTGTGGTTCAGGTAGGGGAAAGGAGCCAAAAAGCTTAAAGAATTGATCCCAGAAAGCACACAGGCCAGGAGCGAAGCGGGAGCAGCGCTCAGATGGACCCTTGAGCACACGCTGCTCTGCGCCGGCTGTTTGGCAGTGCAGTTTGTCCCCTTAAGGAGAACAGAATCCCCTGCTAGGATTGTTTAAACTTGCTTTGCAAAACTCATCTATTCCAAATGACTACCCAAAGTAATCATTTACATGCAACCGAGTGTTGTCTCAGGAGTAATTTACCTCTGATTATTCTAGAATGTGCGTGCTAGTCCTGTGCGGCTGCACAGTGATCCACGATCATCAGCTCTTCGCTTCGGAGAGGAAAGCTTAACTGGCCCGACACAATCCAGACCCCCCTCGCCACGGGGAAATAATCTGATTATTCCATAAGATGATCGTTATTCCTCTGGTCTTCTCCCCTGTTACACCCAAGGACATCCCAGCATGAATGGAGCAGGCCACTAGGTGGAAGTGTTGGCTGAACAAGCTCGGGAGGTGGCAGGCTAAGTAAGAGAGGAGAAAGTCCTGGGTTCCTGGCTTGTTTTCCCGTTAGGAACATCTGTGCTTGCAGCCCAGACTCACACTCGATCTGTTCATGGAAGGCCCCTTTGGAGAAGGCGCACCGTCATTTTGCTGGTGCATTATTTTACAACTTGCTGGTGATTGAAATAAACAGAGAAATTGCAACTTAAATCGAGGTCAGTAAACAGCTCCTTGAGGCAGTCTCATAATAAGGAAGCTGATACCGAGAAACTTTGGCAACCACAGAGTTCCTGCTGACTTCAGCAGATATGAAAATTATGGATGTTCATTCGAGTGCCTCAAAAAACCATAAAACCAACCAACCCAACCCACTTGGCTTTAGGGACCTGTGACAATCCTGGCCTTCATGTTGTCCCGCTACCTCCTTACACCCTATTTTGCTGCGACCTGAAATTTCTGGGGGAAATGAGCTTTTGTCCAGTGATGAGACAGTTTGGGCTGAAGAAGAGCTGCTGCACCTATAGGAAGGGCTGCACAGAGCTGTGCTGCCAGCCTGACACCTCAGCCTTGCTGAGATGAAGGGGGTGACCTGGGGGTGCATGCTGCCTTCAGTGGCGTGAGGAAGACTGATCGCAACAGGGATGCTGAGCACTGCGACTGCAGCCTACCTGTCCCGTGCGAGTGATGGAGGCTTGTCACATGTAGAGACGGGGACTCGCAGGCAATGGGACAGCTTGGCTGCTCCCCACTCAGACACCGGAGAGTGCTGTTAAACCTGCGTGACATGAAATTTCCTTCCTCCAGGTTGCAACCTGAGTGTCTTTGCAGCTAGAGAGGGAAGGTTTACCAGTGGAGGGAGGTGTTCCTGCATGAGAAACTGCTGCTTTACTTCTGTATTTACTCTCCCAGTAGTTCCCACTTAATTAAAGCACTCCAGCAACAATAAATACTTTGGTCCGCAGTCTTGCTCGTTAGCTGCCTCACATAGTGGGGTTCCCAGGGCTGCTGCCTTTCTGTGCTCTGCGGTGGCCGCCTGGCACTCACCGTACCCACCGCTTCTCTTTGCTGCCTTTTTAGTCCGCCTGAGCATGACGAGCTTGTACCTAAGGGGAGCGTAAGTGAATCTGGAAAGGGTGGGGGATTAATCTGGAGAACTGTGGCACATCTCGGCGTACACAGGCATGGATGCTGCAGTGCGATAGCTCTGTAAATCCCCCCACGCAACTCAGCTAGGATGGAGGACTGGGCGCTGAGAGTTATACACCGACTTTCTGGCAAGAGCACCTCATTGCACGCTTGAGAGAAGATGGGGGTGATGAGAATAAGCGAATGCCTTTTTCTCAGAGCTGGAAGGAAGAACTGTGGGTTAAGGGGACAAACTATGCAGACTCAGTCATATAAACCTTAGGAAACCTACTCATATAAGTAGGGACTTAGCAGGTTCCCCTGTGGCAGACAGGGACAATCCCACTGCTTTTTCTTTGCCTTGAGGTTTTGCTGGGTTTTGGGTAGCTCTTGCAAGAGAGCCTTTCGGGGGACTGGCTGGTCCTGTCACTGTGATGTCCCAGCCTCCCAGGCACTGAAGCTAAGCCAGGAGGTCAGGGCAGACACAGCCAGTTTTAGGAGACTGCAGACTCTGGGCCACTCCTCAGAGGAAATGAATTGTGCTCATGCATCAGAGAGGTGACGACTTGGGATGCAGCCAGCCGGATAATAGTGGCACAGACATGTAGCATTTTGGACTAGAGCTTTTTTTCTGCATGCTCCTGTAAATCAAAGCTGTGCAACCTGAGGTTATTCCCTTCACTGTACACATGGGGAGACACTCACTATTACACATTAATATACCCCTTTATACCATAAAAATGTATTTTCCCCATGCCCTGTACATTTTCACAGCGTGGCCCTTGGTGGATCCTATAAGACATTCACTGCTTCTTAGGGGCCACAAACAGCAGCCTAAGGGAAATGCTGTAGGGAACACTAAAGAAACACATCATCTCCACACCAGCCTCTCTGCTTCTCCATAGACCATCTGCTGAAACTGAAGTGTCAGGTACCAGACCTACCACTTCCTTTGCATGTTGAAGATACTGCTCCTGGGGCTGTGATGGTCTGGTTCATGATGGCCAAGTACCTCTTGTAATTCCCACTCTGTATGTCTCAGATTGCCTAGGAAGAAGGCTGCTGGTGCACCAGAACTGGTGACCTGCAGTACATCCCTAGTGCTGATTTTATTTTATATGGTGGTGTAGTCACAGAAAAAGTGATAGCTGCTACCAGCAGAGCAGCAGCGGCCCTAAGTGGGGAACAACTTCAGGGGACAAAGAAAGACCATCAACTCTCAGATGTCCTGTCTTTCCTTTGCTCTACTGAAAAGTGCCCCCCCATCTTGACAAATATGCCACAGTGTGAGCAGAGCTAGTGAAAGACTTGCAGAGCTAGTGACAGACCTGCGGCGCTGAGGCTGTGTATTCCTGAGTCTGGCCACCCAAACTAGAATTGTGATGCCCTAGACCTCTATAGAGAAAATGAAATCCCAGCTACTGCAAGAGTCGGGTTAGAGGCTGAGACCATATATTCACACGATATCTTTGGAGCCTTGGAAATCCTGGAAGCTGGAAGACTCAGAGGCTAAGACATCCCAGCACCAGACATACTAAATAATACAACAGACTGTTATGGTAGGGAAAAGGCCTTGCTCCGTAGTGGCTTCATCAAAGCCTCATCACTGAGGGCCTTGTGGATATTACTATGGTCCGAGAGGAGCGCGAGGCTCCTGCCCAAGGTACAAAGGTGGCCCAGCTAAAGAGCTAGCACTGATTTATTCCAGCTGAAGATCCACCCCAAATGCATATATTTAATGTGCTTTTTCTCCTCCCCCAAAGCGAATTCCCTTGTTTTCTGAAACAGCAAGATTAATACTTAGCACTTGCTAACTACTTTACATGTTCACTGTGCTATACAAATATTAACTAATGAATCTCATCATGACATAATTAAATCTTATTTTACAGTGATTGAATGTTATCTTACACTTTGTACAATATTGTAATTACAAAGATAGGAAAAAAAAGCCAAATAAATTAAATGATAGATCTAAGAGTGAGAATGACTGACAGTTTTATGGTTTCCTTTTTTTTTTTTTGCTTTCCTTTTATATTCAAAATGACAGGAGAATCCAGTAGTTTTCTGAAGGCCAGGACTTGTGAGCACATTACTTCAGGAGATGAGCAGATCCAAAACCCTGCAATGGTTGGGGTTTTTTTGAGGGGGTCTTTTCAATGCTGGCCTTTTTCCTCGTGCCTGAGACATAAACACCAGTCTGCACTTAGTCCAGCCCGTCTCTCCCACTGCTCTCTGAAGGAACTGAAACTAAATGTAGACTGCAAAGGGTACTCCATGCCCTGACCCTGTCCCCTGAGGATGAGTTTGCTGACTAATACCAAGGAGAGCACAGAGCATCCCAGCATACAGCCTCCTTGGCTCCCAGTTCACATTTCTATGTGTCAGACAGCCCACCGCCCTCCCTCCAGGACCCCACATGGACCAGGCACCTTCGCAAGACCTGGCGCTCTGAGTCCTGCACTCCTTGGCTTGAGAGCAGCCCTGGAATGCTGAATGCCAGGGGTTCAATCCGGGGAAATGCAGAGCAGGGCACTCGGCCACCTGAGGTGTTGTGTGTGGGCTGGCTTGGTGGCAACCCTCTACAGTGCCCACCCATGCAAGATGGCTGCAGCAGCATGTGTTTGCAGACACCCTTCTGCTTGCCGCTCCCCAGGCTGGGGTGATGAGCAAGCTGTGAGAGAGGGAGCAAAGATGGCACATAAGGGAAAAGGAAAGACTGTTACTGTAACGCAGGATCACCCTCCTACAGCCTTCTCTGTGTTGCATGCTGTCATAAAGAGAACGACATCTGACTCCAAGGGGTTATCTATATGAATCTGCTTTCCAAAGGGAATGCCTTCCTCCCTTATCTCTCCTGTCTTGTTTGCCAGGGATAAAGCTTTTCTGAAGCTCCCCTCAGGACACAAGGCTTGCTCTGTCGGTCCAGAGCAGGTGGGGCCAAATTGCTGTTGCCAGAGCAGGATATTTACTCTGAGGTGCCCTGCATTTGAAATATGAGGATGGGCTGCCAGCTCATTTCACCAGGGCAACAAAACCAGGGGCTCCTTGCAAGTAAAGCAGTCCCATGAGGCCAGTGGAGCCAGGCTCTGCTCAGTATGGGACACAAGGAAGGGCATACCTGGCTCCAGACAACCATCTGGACAGCCAGAAAGAAAGCTGCTCTGCCATGATCCAAATATCCAGTGCTCCCAGGGCGTTACTTCCACTTGACAGAGCTTTTACTGACCCACGACTCCATGTTGGCATCTGGTCAAAAGATGGAAGAGGTCCAGCTACATACCAGTGTCAACTCTGGAGAAACAAAGTGCAAGTAGCTCAATGGGAGCTGCCGTGCTAGGAGCAGATCAAGTCCCACTCAGGGCTTGGATATCCTCGTGCGCCTTAGGTTTGGTTAGGTTTCCCTCTGTACTGATGAAGACAGGGTGACAATGCTCCTGGGAGATGTAGGAAGGGGTGAAGGTGCTTGGGGTGCTATCCAAGATGCCAAATCAAAATTTCTCTCCTTCTACCCAGGAATGAAGTCCGTAACATGCTCAGAATGTTAGTCTGCTTGTTCTGCAGGGGGTTAGTCCAGCTGCCCAGGAGACAACTGAAACTGCGAGGTCTCTTTTTTGCCAGCTCTGTTCTCCTGCCCACCCAGCCACCTCACATATGCCTCCAGGCACTCTGCTAACATCTTTGTGTGGCTTCTTATTAACCCACGCTGCTGCACAGTACTGCAGGGAAGGTGTCCGAGCTCAGGCATCTTCCAGCCGTGCGCGGGGCTGTGCTTCGCAGGCTGTGTGAGCAGTTAATCTGCACATAACAGTGATGTGGAGGTGATGCTCCAGATGTATTGTAGACACAGCTGGAGCAGCAGCTGGGTAGGTGGTCCACGGCACAGGCAGAAAGCATGCAAGTCATGAACTTGCTGCATGTAAGATGATTTGAGTCCATCCCTAATGCTGCAGCACAAGCATAACCGGTCATGCTGATCTCTTGTCAGGAGGTGAATTTCTGTTGTTGCCCTGAGATCATCACAGAATCGTCAGGGTTGGAAGGACCTTAAAGACCATCTCGTTCCAACCCCCCTGCCGATGGCAGGGGGAAATAATGCTTGTATGGGGAAGAGACGCCACCCAAGTTTGCAGTTACAGGGACATAAAGAGGAGGGATATGTCCTCTCATTCAGCTGGCTTTCTCCTTGGGTCCCTCTTCCCTCCCCAACAAAAGCTCTGCATTATTATGAAACTGTGACAGCAGGCAAAAAGCCCTGACTGAGGGAGAGGAGCATAGTGGTCAGCCACATATTACCCCACTTCATCCCTTGCAGTATTTCTCTGGTGAGAATTTGTGGCTATCAAATAGTGTTAAAAATTGCCACGGACTGTTTGTGGGGTGCAGAGGGGTGATCGGTTGGGTTAAGACTGGCATTGTTTCCCCGCTCAGGATCCTCCTGAAGCGCCTAGCAAAAAACCCCCACGATAGTATCTCTGGCGTGGATTAGCTGCAACCCCTCTGTTAACCTGTGCTATCCCACCGAGATGATACTGCAATAAATAATCGAGCACATCAGTGCATAAACATGCTGCCCGCGCTCTCCCCGGGTCTTATTCCAGCGGAGCAAGCATTGTGTATTCCACACCAGGCTAATCACGGGGAGGAAATTTGCTGCGGACTGGAATCTCATCAAAGCAAACAACAGCAATCTCAATGAATTGCAGCGACCCAAGTGTCTGCTTTAATCACTCACTCATGTGTTTCCTTTTGTGAAATAAAAGAAAACACAACACGTGTAAACTTGATCGCCCTTAAATGAACAGTTTAATTCCGGCACGGCTGTTGCTTGTCTAAAGAAGGAAGGAGATTGTCTTTACAGACAGCCTTCCAGATGCTGCAGCACTGAAGTGTGTGTTGCATGGTAGAGGGTAAAAAGATAATAAGCAAGGGAGGGCAGTGATGCTAGGTAAAAATCTGCTGCAAGGGAGCTAAAAGAAAGCCATGTGGTAAGTAGGAGGGACTGGACAAGTGCTTTGGGAACCGGGGAGCACGTTACTGGTGCCACAGCGGACAAGCTTAAAGGCTGGTAGCAATTGCAGGCCTGGGTGAGGTTGAGAGGTCACCGACCTTTTCCTTCTGGAAGGAACAATTAAGGCTGTTATGGAGAGAGATATTTAGAGATAATAGAAGCTGCTGCCCAAGGCCGTCTGCCAGGTATGAGTTAGCTCCTCAGGCCAGAGATAGGCTGCATCAAAAGTGCTTCTTCGGGCTAGCTAGACTTTGGAACCTGCTCCTTCTAGCACAGGTCATTTGCAGGATTTCTGCTGGAACAGAACTTACATTTTTTGAACCGTGGAGCTTTTGTTGTATTACACGCGCTTGTGGTGGTGCTGCGCTTCAGCTCATTTCAGGAATACGTGCACAAATCCATTCCATTGCCCTCTTCCCTCCCCTGCAGCAGAAATCCAAAGCATCTGCGTTTTAAGCAAGTGGAAGTTGGATTTTTTTCTTGCAACAATCTGTAATAGAGCCAGACATTATTTCATTTGCTCTGTTGTCCTGCTTGACCATCATTACTCCTTTTCCACAACCCTGAAACTGATTTGGTTTGATTCAGGATTGTGTTAATAGATTTACCCCAGGGCACTGGCGTTGACTCCAGGGGTATAATACCTGATTAACAATCAGGAGAGGTGTAATACCCCTCCTGTGTGAGACCAGAACCAAGCATGTCACCCCTAACCCTAAATCATTTTCTCACTTTCCTATTCTAATATTGATCTGTCCATTTCAAAGGAGTCCAGGCATTCATCTTGTTACCAGATTCTCACGGGGAGCACAAGGCTACGTTCAGTCAATGACTTCTCAATAAATGCTCTATTTTTAGACTCAAAAAAACCACCCCAACAACACAACATAGAAGACAAACAGAAAGAATTAATCCTTAGATTTGACTACAGAACAAAGCTAAGTTAATAAACTGTAAAATAGAGTGGAGCAACAGGGCTAGATTTCCCTATATCGATGTTGGTTTTAATTAGTGATTTGCCCTGGGATGAAGCCCCTGAACTCAGCAGAGCTTGCTGCTAAAGATGTTACTGAGCAATAAAAAGGCCTGACTTCCCACTGTGAAGCGCTCGCTGCAGATGAGCATATGTTTCCCTTGGCCGCTCACATTAAGGAATGAGGTATGTGGATTTAGGGAAGGTGAGCGATATGTTGGTTCATTCAAAGGAATACTCTCCTTTTAAACCCTCACCTCCATTATTTTTTATAATGTTAATCCTTGCAGGCCTGGCAGTCCTCGTAACAGGCGATGAATCGTCTTGTTTATTGCCAAAGCTTTGGGAGAAGGTGGAAGTATCAGTAGAGCTATTTGTGAGGAAATACGGTTTTAGCAGGGTGGGACAGAACAGCTACATTTACCAAACGTAAACCAAACGTACCTTTACATAAACCAGTCTGCAGGAACACTCTTGGATATGAAAATTTTATTAGCTCTCCTGTGAGAGACTTCTCAGGCACCCCCCTGTCCCGTGCCAGGTCATGTTTGGCTGTGGGATTGCTGGACGTGGTTTAGGGGCTGGATCGTTTCACAGATCATTCCCCAGAGGCACTAAATCCCATCCAAAAGGCAGCATCTTCCATTATGTAACCCCCTTTACAAGAGCAGGCAACGCTGTGGTGTCTCCAGGGGAGGGATGCATCAGACAGTAATGGAGCGTGTGATCCATCAGCACCACAGACTGGGAAGAGCGTTAAGATACAAATATTAACTACGCTGGAACGTTGTTACTGCCACGCCAAGGCACTGCTGCTTACTTCTTCTTGGCCCCCCCGGGCTTGTCCCTCCTAAGCTGCCAGTCCTGCTCCACTCGTCACACCCAGCCTCACGACACCACACTGCTAGCACCTACACAGATGACAGAAGTACAGACCTAGCCCTGGCCTGCTGTCCCCATGCAGAGCTCCCAGCATAAAAATCCCATGGCTGTCCACAGGTATTCATTATGTCTTTTCTTCTCAGGAGCACAAGAAGTCTGGTAGAGCAGTAAAGAAACGTGCAGAAAGAAAACCAATTTTTATAAATAACTTGGTGGTCTAAATTTCATCAAAGTTCCTGTGCAGGAGGGTTAGGGAGAGGTACTTCTCAGGGAGAGTTAAATACCTGTAAGAATTATTCCATGGGCTTAAATAAGGCGTGGAGTGAGCCCAGAGTCAGAGCCAGCCAGCACAAAGCCCTGACTGCAGGGCAGTGTGTTCCATTTAAGCCATCTGCCTATGGCTGAGTGTTGCCATGAAGTATCTATCTCCTAGCCACCTGAAATTCACACACCATCCCAGAACTCTCAGCTCTGCCTTGGGCTCTGAGGTGGCCAAGGCAGTCACAGCAAGTCATTTAGTAAGGGATGCAACACATCCCCTTCTCAAGCTAAAACAGTGAATGAACAGAGAAGCCTTCCTTGCGCCGACCTCTGCGTGTCAACACGGGCGGCTTGTCAAAGCATCACGAAAACCTCAGAGCCGAAGCCCGCCCACAAATGCCAGACTGTCATTTCTATTGCTTCAGTCTGAGTGAGACCGATTTCGTGCTGCATTACCTTTTTACGTGCTGCAGATGTGATTTTTAATACCCGTGCCGTTCACTTTGCACTACTTGCTACACACGTGTCGGGAAGCAGATTATTTTGCTGGCGGTTTTGAGAATGCTGTGGTTACAACAATGCTCCCATTTGAGTAGCACCTAGTGAATAGGGTACAATATATGATCCAACAGCCTCAGCAGTCCCTTTTCATTAGTGGGAGTAAATGCTTGGCACTGCATCAAACTTCTTCTCTCTCCTCTTCCTCTAGGAGTGCCAAGTCATTTTAAAGACACATTAAATTGCCAGAAGACTCCCAAACAAAGCCAGTCAGCCTGCTGCTCATTTGGATAAAGTTAATTACAGCGAAGATTAAAATCTGCGGTGCTTGATTGGTGTTGTTGCGACTTACAGAATCACATTGTCCTCGGGGAGCTGCTTGCCAGCTCTCCTCCCTCCCACCCTCTTTCTGTGCGTGTGCCTTTTCTTTGTTGCTCTTCGTAATCGTTTTGTCACCTTCCTCGCATCGTGGCAAGGCCTCTGAGGACCAGGGGCTGAGCTGCCCGGAGCGTGAGGTGCTGCTGCCTCATGCTGCTGGTAGGGCCTGGCTGGCTGAGAGCCATGTGAAGTTGCCCCAACCTTCATCGCCATCGGCATTTCACCTTATCCCAACTGCTGCCTTGGATTAGGAGGGGGGGATTTTCACCCCAGACAGAATATGTCCTGGGACTGATGGTAGTGCATGGAAGGGGAAGGCAGGGCAGCCTGCACAGGCATCTAGTGCTGCTTATGAGGTGCTCCTGAGTGGGTGGCTTCTGGCCAGTCCCATGACTACTCTTGGAGAGTGGTGTAGCTATCGCCTTCAGGATACGTCTTCTCTTTTTTGACTATTATGGTACCTAACACCTACACTTCCCCAGTCAAGATATCGGTTCCTAAGAACAAAATCAATAACAAAAATAGCGGGTCATAAGAAGGATTTGTGATGCCAAAGATTTCTATAAGCAGTCTCACAGTCTAGCAGTATGTGCTCTGTCACCGGCTTATTTTGCACGTCTCCTGGGTGGAATTGCAGCACTGGAGGGGAGGAGAGAGATTTGCCCTACGCTGATGTGGTGTCTCAGCCCTTTCCTGGACTGCTGAGGCCAATGTGCTTGGTGTCAGGGTGCTTTTGGAGATGGCTGGCGTGAGAGGTGTTGGAGAGGTGAAAGCAGTACAGTGCTGCTGAGAGGCGTGAGGGGCCAGCCCAACATTTGTGTCTAATGCTGGACCTTAGCAATGGCCAGAAAGGCCACAGGAAGTAAATTTCCTCTGTTTTAAAAGAATAATAATTCAACACCCTCATGAAAGATCATAAAAAGATGAATGTTTATGAAGTGAAGCATACTAGAATACAGTCACAAATACATTTTGGCTTAGTTAGGGAAAAGAGGATTAATGACTGGTTTTGATGGAACAGAAAGAATATTTGATTTACAGAAACCACAACAAACCAACAAACATCAAACATTCAAAACACCTGGACCTAAGCTTTCTGGAAAATTAATAACTGAGCATGTCCCTTGAAACTCCTGATCAGAGCTGGCTGGCTTAGGAACATGTGGGATTTGGCACCCCAGCTACGGAGCGTAGGATACTGGGTAATGTGGAGACAGTATGGATCAGTATGCTGCCTCATATGCAACATATCCAGTAGTTTTACCTCTTCTGGGAACGTTACAGTATTTTCTTGACTTAATATAACCATTGCCCAGAAGTGCTGTTCTTATTTAAGGCTATTTCATGGAGCATCCATACACAGATTAGCTGCTTGCAAGCTCTTTATCTCTGCATTTCCCTCGGCCGTGTTTAAACTCTGACTCTTACGAGGTGACTCCACGCCATGGAGACAAAGTTTGTGCCTCGGTGTGCATGTGTACGAGAGTGGGGCTGCTCAGGGGCCAGGTGGTAAAAAGGGGAGAAGGAGGAAACAATACAAAAGGTAGAATCAATTTTATCCTGCCTGAAGCCATGCTTGTTCTTTGATGGATAAGAACACATCAGGGGATACAGAGTGTTTATTTGGCATGTATCTCCAACCAGTAGATAAAGAAAGAGCTGCTCAGAATCACCGTGTTGCAGGTTTTCAAAGGGAAAAGCAACGTCTAGAAGTGCAGGGAGAGAGAGCAATGCAAGATTTCTTTAAAGGGCACTTAAACCATCAAGAAAGTAAGTACTTAGACTAAAAGCTGTTTCCTCTGCCAACTGGTTTGTTCTTTTCTCCTTAAAAGTTGCCACTGATATTTCGCAGGACATCTCCACTCCCCTTCTCCCCTGCCCTGGCCCTCCCTTGTGCATTAGGACATGAAAGCATTAAGCTGTCACAAAAAAAATAGCACCTCGAGCAGTTTCCAGGCACTTGAGGTGCTGTGTCCTGACACGGTGACTTTAAGTTGTGTGCACTGGAGGGAGGGAACGAGAAGGCAGTGATGAAAAGCATTGGAACAGGGAGTGATTGCTGACTCAGAAATGATTTTGTGTGTGCAGTGACAGAGGTGCCAGCCAGAAATGCTACACACACCGGGACGAGTGGTGTCTCCAGGCCCGGTCTTGAGGATGATGTCTGTCTGTCTGTCCTTGTTCTTGGTATTTGACTTCAAGCGCCCAATTCTATAGAGAATCATACACTGCTTACTCTAACTGACAGTCTTCCTGGAATAAAGCCATTTAAGGAGCCTCTGCCCTGGATGCTTTGCTCCTTTCTCTCAGAAGTGCCACTGAGTTCACACCCTGAGTGGACCAAAACCGAGCAACTATCCACTTTACCAAGCTCCTCTGAGAAGCATCGTGTCCACTGAGGCCAGCATCCTGGCTAGCACAGCTCCTTGCTCCTGCTGTGCTGAAGACGACCCAGTGGCTGCCCACAGAAGCGGTGCAGACTCTGCTTCATCTTCTCCGGGTAGGATAACCCATGCAGGCAGCAATGCATTAGGCTTTTGGTAAGCCCGGAGTCGAGGGGGTCCTTGGTGCCTACAGCTTCCCCTTCATTTCAGATGTGGCCTTAGAGGCTTTCAAATCACCCTGGGCTTAAAAAATAGGGGACTCAAAAGAATCTGTTCCCTAGCCGGAGAAGCTGGCTTGTAAATGGGGGCCTCTCACTCTGTGCTTCCCCTCTCCCCTCGCTAGAAGTGAAGATGATAAAATGTGAACATCAAACCTTGTTTTGTGGAGTTCTTTGATCCACAGATGGAAGATTATATAAATGCAAAGTGCTATCATTATTTATAAGGAACATACAGTCTACAGCTCCTTGCAATCTGGCGCGGTGGAAATAAACAGGAAGGCACAAATTTAGCATGATGACTTCACTGCCGGATCTAATAAGATGCAAAGACAGGCTGGGAAGACGTGAGTTTGTTTGAACACATGATGTTGGTTTATGGGTAATTGGCAAATACAGGAATAATTGTGAAAAAAATCATAATAAAGGAAAGAATCTGATGTGCTGGATTCACAGGGGATGAAAACTGATCTGATCCCTCTTAGCGCAGCAGTCTCGGGGTGTTTGCATCAATTTCATTTCCCTTCTTATCAAAGCCCTACTTCCAAAGAAATGTACATTTTAGAATCTGGCTGCTTTCCTTCCAGGTATAAATTAATGTAGCTAAAATGACTCCCTTAACCCAGTACTGACTTGACAGTGTTGGTTATTTTGTGCAGTTGTGATGGGCATGCATTTTAAACTGACAGCAGGCTGACAGCTTCAGAAACTGAAATCCAGGAGTTATGCTTAAGAGGAACAGGTGGGAAGACAGCTGCTCTTCTTCTGCTAAAAATGAAAGAGCAAGTTCCCTTGCTTCTGCCTGGCTTTAGGGAGCAGCTCTCCCCCTCCTGTCTGGCTGGTGCCTTGAGATCCTTCTTTTTCCTGTTTTGACCTTTTTTTTTGTTTCCAGTGAGTAGGTGCAGTATGGGCTGGGAAATACGAACTCTCTGACAATGTGGCTCAGCTTTTCCCCTAGGAGATCCCAAGCTGGTGCAGGAGGGCAGCTTGCCAAAGGCCTCCTTGCCGCTTGGTTCCCCTGGGACTCATGCTGCTGAGATTTCTCAAACCTGGGAATCAGAAACTCTGTGCAGACACTGAAGAGTGAAGGCTGTTAGCCTCCTTGAGGGCTTTGCCTTGGATACTGTGAGACCCCTGTCACACCACAAGGAAGTTACTCCCTGTGGTGCTCTGCAGCCCACCTCTCTCCCCACTCACCACGCCACACAGAACCAGTGCAAACCAGACCTCTCAAATCGCCTGCCCCAAGTAGGCACTGGCTGAGGGCTCCCTCGCCCTGCAGCACTCTTTCTAAGCCCCAAATCAGATTAAGACCTAACCCTATTTGCTCAGCAGTGCTGGGTGGAAGGGAACTGCGTGGGCTGGGCTTGGAGCTGCAAGCGTTTTTTTGGAGGCCACTGTGAGTCGACCTGGTTACGGGGCCGTTTGACAGTGCGATCACACCAAGCCCATTTGGATCCCACACAGCCCCGAGAGGTGAGGTGAAACGAAGGCAGGCGTGTTCATGGTGCGGCAGTATTTTGGCATCGGTCTCCAGCTCCCCACGGAGCCCACCCAGGGCAGCAGGTCAAAGTACAGTGGCTAAGGGATCACAGGGTATGGGCTTGGTTTTCAAGGCACACCTTTGCTCACGACTGGGAGAGGTGAAGGGCCTGGGGTGAGAGAGACCTGCTCAGGCTTACTGCTAACGCAGGAGACAGGTGGCCATTGTGTTCTCTCTTACATTCTTGTACCCTCGTGCTGAGGTCTCTCTGCTCTCTGGGTGTTAGGCCCTGCTGTCTGCAGAATTTTCTGAGTGGCTACATTCCTCCCTTCGGGTAATGAATTCCTCCCTTCGGGTGTGGGGTTTTGCTTGTGCTGAGCTCCACTACGCTAGGCTGCCGGTGACTCTCGCCGGCACCAGGGGCTCTGGCTGGAGCTCAGCTTGAGAGGGGGAGATGCCCTCCCCCTGCCCGATCCGCCCCTCGGTGCAGGACCGAGTTTTCATGCCAGGCTCTGACAGGTGGGAGGAAGAGTAGGAAGTTCAGTGAAATTTGTAACTTTTCCTGCTGTTATCAACAGAGGGTACACTGAGATAGGAGATGTGTCCGGAGATGGACCGAATATAGATTTGCTCCAGGAATGACAGATACGGAATGAGATATTTCCCAGACCCGGAGGAGCACTTGGTCTCAGGGTGTTGGAGAAGTTCTGGCCAGCCCCATATATCTCTGAGCATACACCGTGGTCAGTCGTGTAGGGGGTGTGAGGTGGTATGCTTGATCAATACTATTGGACTGTGCTTGAGCTGGAACGATACTGGAGGTTTTTTGAAGAGATGCTCTTGTCTTTGATGGACGTATATGTTCTTTGCATTCTGTGTTGTGCTCTGGAGGGATGAGTCAGTCATATAGCTGGAGAAGAGATACTTTGCTACATGCTTTGATGCACAGAGTGTTTTGGGGATATATCATGTGGAAAAAAACCCTCGTTTGATCTTTGGATGCTCATTCTTTCTCCCTCTGTGCTCCTTGTTCAGCGAATAAGTACTAATACTTTTCCCGAGTATGGGACTAGTATTCCTTAGAGTCTCCTATACATTATGTTCTTTGTACTGTACATATGCAGTATTTCCTGTGAAGGTGTTCTTGCTTCTCGTTGCCCTTTGGATAGATGGATAGGTCCAATAGTTTCAGTGAAACATGAGCTTTTTGCTCTTACGGCCTTCTGGACGGCTTCCAAAATCACAGCTGTTCGCAGGCTTTGCTCTGGTTAGCTTCTCTGCTCCCCTCGGCTGTGAACGATGCTTCGGTGCTTGGGCTGGGAAAGGACATTGCCAGCTACAGCAGCCTAGAGATGTCTCCACGTGCGGTCAGGACAGAGGGGGCTGCCAAAGGTCCTCCTGCATCCAGAGCTGGATGTCTGCAGTTGCAGAAGAGCAGGGTGCTGGGTGCCTGCTATGGGTGGGGGATACTCTGGGCTCTACTTTCTTCTCGCTCCCACCTTTCTGCCACTTTTAGCAGCTCTGACTTCAGGACCTAAAAGGCAGAAACATAAATAAGTAAGGGAGGATTCCCAGGACGGTAGTAAGACACCGCCAAAGTAGGGAAGCTAAAAGGTTGGCTTTGTTGTACCGGGCAGCGTTAGCGCGGTGCTCAGCCTTAGCTCCCGAGGTACCATCACGGTCTGTTGATGATGTAATTGTAATGATGTCTCTTTCTGTGGGGCTGCTCAACTGTAGCTTGTCTGCTTAAGCTCTGTGAAATGTTTTTCTTCATAAAATAAACGTTTTCAGTGAAAGGCTGTTGTGAGAGGGCATACAAAGTCTGCAAGGTCAGGCCTTACGGCTGCACAGTTTGAACCATAATTGTAGAAAAATCTAGCTGCAGAAGCTGGAGAGGCTGGGCAGCTGTTGGAAAACTGAAGTTTTCTGTCGATATGCATCTGCTGCTGCTGTTTTGACAGCTTTTAAAGTAAGGGTGTTTGCAAATATCTGTGTCTCTTAATCCAAAAGCTTTATGCATGGCTGTATATCAAGGAAATACTCCCTGCAGGTTACGGTTGCAAATGATTGCTGATTTGTGAAACTCAGGCCCCTGATAATAAGTGGTGGTTGGATGGGGCTCTTTCAAGTCTTTCTCCTTGGCAACTTGAAACTATTCGTTTTGGAGTCCAAACGTTTGCCCCTGAGCCTTCTTCCTGCTAAGCTCACAATCTCGTGTTCCGGCTACATCCCTGCTAACACCGGCAAACCCTCCCAGTGCCTCCTGGACCTGAGGTCTCCCAACCAACCTGAAAAACATCACGCCTGCTGTCTGAGAGGGTTTCAGTTGTACTGCCTGACGGGTGACACTGCACCTGAGATGAGGTGGGTGGCTGCCACCAGGAGAGAGGACTGTACAGCTGCCTCTACAACCACGATGTCTCCAAGCCAGTGTCACGGTCAACAGGGTGATGAAATAAAAGAACAGTGCCTAAAAACCAGACATATAATGGGGAAAGCAGAATACTGCTGAAGTAAGATGAGGTGGTTTATCTTCTAACTGGTTCCTCTTCCAGGATTTTCAGTCCCTCAATGGGCCCGCACTGGTAGTGTAAACGCACACGTGTGCACAGGCACGCAGACGTGCACAATTCACACGTGCAAAATTACGAGCCGTGTGTGCTCACGTGAGGCAGGCTGAACAAGCAGTTTGTTCGTGGAGAGTAGAGGTCTCTGTCCCTCTATTGCCGTGATACATCAAAGAGGTGCCTGAAATACTCGGGTGACCCGATACTCCTCCATGACTGGAAGGATTCGTGTCATGTAAGTCGCTTGCCTTGATGAGTTACAGAGCGCAAGGCAGGCTTTGTGGGAAGGCAGATCCGGGCTGCAGAGCCTGTGCGTGACAACAGATCTTACAGCTTCTGCTGCTCCAAGTTTTCCAGCCATCCATTTTTAAAAAGGTGAAATGAGACTTGAAGATTTAATCAGAGCAATTATTAGTGCTTTACAAAGAGTCAAGACAGAGGCACCTTTTGTGTTAGGCGAGTACACACTAACGACTTGCTGCTTACTTGCGGTGCTGGCTGCAGATGTATCTGCTGTCACACCAGGTATTCTTCAAAGACAGCACCAAAGACGGGACCCAGCCTTTGAAGCACCAGCATGTCCTTAAAATGGCTCTGAGGATTCGCCCACTTCTGCATTATCTTCTGATAATGCTTTTGCATATCAGATCCTATGCTGTACCCACAGGCCTGTTAGCAGAACAGGGGGGCCTGAAATGGGGGCTGAATTAGTTTCTCTTTGCAGCAAATCAGAGCTACCTTAAGAGTGCCAGAGTTCATGCTAAGTTAATGCCAAGTTCCCCCCTCTGGTTGTGACAGAGCACCCTGCTGACACTGAATTTCCAGACAAAGATGAGAGAAAAAAAAATAAGGGGGCATGGGGGAAGGGGGAAGAAAAGACAAAGAGGAAAAGAAATATAGCTCATATTTACGGCGTGACAGTTCGGATCACTGCACTTGAAAAAAGTAAATCTACCTGCTAGAGAAATGTGCAATGTCCTGCGAAATGCGTTGTGGGAGCCGTTTGGTGGAGCTCCAGATTCCTGGGCTGGTTCAAGAGATTTCTCTTAGCCCCAGTGCTTAGCATAGGCTGGTAACAGGTTAGACATGCCCTCTCCTTTCAGAATTGGAGCTGTCTTGGGAAGACTGAATGAAATAATTGATTTCTATTTTCTCTTTTTAAAATCAGATGCAGTCATTTAGGAATAATAGAAAAGGAGAGCCTGGAGGAAGAAAGGCCTGGAAACAGTGGCAATACAACGGGGAGGGATCCCTTGGGGATCCCTCAAGATTGTATCAACTGAAGTGGAAGAAAAATACAGGCTTTTCTGGCCTTCTGGCCTCTTGTAATAGCAGAGTGAAGAGGAGGGCTGGAAGTCCAAAGGGAAGAATAAAACTGGCTTCTGCTTTCATTCACTCCACTTTCAGATTAACCCTCTACTGTCTTGTGTAACTGAAAGTAAAATGAGATGTCCTTCCTCTCTTCCCCTAACTTATGGGCTGGGAAAACATGGTGCTGCTGAAAGTAGAGCTGACGGTGAAAATAGGCTGATGGTGAAGACGTAGGTCTGGCAAGTCTGGGTTTGGAAGAGGCCGCTTTGCAGCACGGCTGGCAAGAATAAGCTCATCCCTCTTTCTGAGAAGTATTTGAAGAAAGTGTGGATGGTGTGCATCAAGAAAGAAAACATCAGGAAAACTTAGCAAAAACAACTGTCAATTTCCCTATTCTCTGCTCCCTACAAAACGCTTTCAGTGCTTTTATGGCACCTTTCCGTGTCCCGGCTCACAAAGATGCATTGCCTTCCCTTGGGGAATCCGTTACATGAAATAACACACTGTCATTGCCTGGTGAAGTTTTCTGGGACTTTGTAAGCTAAATTATTTCTTCATCACTTGTTACGCTTTTCTTCCTTCCACTAATTTTGCTGTCCCTCTTTTATATCTGCCTACTTGTCAGCAATTATCCTACTTATTTGGAGTCATTGCTTAGTGAACTGATACCAGCTTTGCTCTTTCCACCTCTCCTTGTAATTAGATGTCTCTATTCTGGTAATCAATGTCTATTGCTCTATCAATAGCTTTTGGGTATTGAAGTGCCCGGGACAGAAAGCAGCAGTACAGGTGTGGCATCCGAAGAGAAGGGCTTGTGGCCACGTAATGTATACAGAGGTTCTGTGCACAGATGAGGGTGCTTCGTTGCTTTGCCAGAGTCATGTGCATCTTGCCCTCTGTTATAACCCTTAGTGTTCCAGTGCTGCAGCTCTCTCTTTTCCATTATGCACCCGTGCTTTGGGTTATTTTCCCTCCCTGATCTGCTCAAATACATTTTTTTTTTTTTTTGCCAAGCTTAATCTTTCATTTGGGTAAGTATTTTTTGTTTTTCCCCCGTTGCTTCAATATCTCCAGCTCCTAGTTTGTTATTTCTCCTCCTTGGCTGACTTTAAAAGCAGGCTAGATTATATGAACCTGCTCTGGCAGGGGGGTTGGACTCAAAGATCTCCAAGGTCCCTTCCAACCCCTGACATCCTGTGATCCAGACTCTCTCATATCCTCCAAAGTGTTCCAGATCTTTAATGAAGATATTAATGAAACCCGAATAAACAGTGGAACAATAACAGGCTCACTATAACACCCCTCCTGATGCTCCCCTTACTGGGCGTGTACACCAGGCACGGCCCGCAGCCAGTGTTCTATTCTATTTCATGTTCTGTTACGTCCACATCTACGCCTTTGTGAATTTGTTTTACAACTGTAAGAATTCACAAGTTGTTCTACAAAATGCCCTCCTTACCAGGTGGGGAGAACTGCATCTGCTGCGTTTCTTTTCTCCATCATCATGATTTTAGCAAGCGTGTCAGGAAAGCGAGCCAGCGTGCCCCGATGTGCTTCATCATTTCCCTTCGCTGCTAACCCACAGTGCTCCTCTGTAGTCCTCGCTTGGCAGCCCACCTGCTTTTCTTGTGCTCCTCAGCTTCACTCCGCAGCATTTACCTCCAAAACCTTTCCCAATTCCCCGTGCACCAATATACATCCCTAACATGTGGTGTATGCAGCCCTTCCAGGTTCCCCTCCAAGCTCACTGCAGTTTATAGGCCCAGGGCCTCGGCCGCTATAAATTGTCACAGTGCCACAGAAATCAATTGAGCTGTGTGATTTGTTCACCGGCTGGGCATCTGTCTTGGATCTTAGGAAAGGCCATTTGCCTGGGCTGCAAATAGGGCACTAAACATCCCTAGGGCCAAGTGAGCTTGGGGAAAGAAGGGAAAAAAACCCCAAACATGTTGCAGAATAAGCCGGGTCTAGCAGCCGAAGGACCTGGAGGGGGGCTGGATAAGACAGAAAATAATACCAGCATGGACTTCTGTACGCTGAAAATGCCACTTGTGGCCTCCCTGAAAGAGGTCTTGCTGCTCCTTATTCTGGTAGTCCACCTAGTCCTTACATGAATTCTTTTGTGTAGTATTGGGTCACTCCCATTTGCTTGCATTAATGACAGCAGTATCTCTACTCAGGCAGCAAGACCCTGTGCAAGGTGCCGTACACGCACAAAAAGACCAAAAATTTATCCTAGAAACCCTCATACCCCCCGCCACAGGTGGCTGCAGGCTGGGAGCAGAATGCTACTGTTGAAAAAGAGCATGGGTGGCTCGACAGGCTGTGATCCTGGCCCCTAAATGGTGGCAAACTTGCCTCCCTTCCTCAGGTCCTACCTTTTCATGCTACCCCTTCTCTTCTAGTGAATCTCCTCATGAAAACAACAAATCTGCTGGGATTTACTGCTCGGAATGATACAGTAAAAATAATACTGTGATGCTGACCTGACGTTCGCTTCAACTGGCTTGCTCCCTGCCTGTGTGTGTGTGCCTCCTGATTTTCTGCTGATGCCTGCTGGGACCTGTAGGCTGAAGTAGTAACTACAGAGACTCTGGGTGAACCATGTGCAGCATCAATTATCTGCTACTTTGGATTTGTACAGCGCTTACCAAGAGAACAATTCACTTCTCAACTGGCTCATAGGTGCTGCTGAAATATGTATAAGCCGTAATTAAACAAGCCCCAAAGTGAATAAGCAAGTGGAAAAGATTCAGCATATTTTAACACCTCCGGAAGGCAAGGCTGCATGGCAACCGTGCTCTTCCATGAGTTGTCATCACCTTTACTCAGGGCGTTTCCAAAAGCCTGGCCAGACTTTGTTTACTCTTTTAAGTTTAGCTGCCAAAAAGGAAGATGGTAATAAGCATGCCTTGTGTCTGTGGCTGTTCTATTCTGTCCTCCTTTTTGGGGGATAGAAATGGGAAGCAGAGGGAACATGGTCTGAGAAGACGGCAGGGCTGCCCTGTGCATAACCTAGTTGCTGTTCGCAAAATCTCGCAGCCGCTCTGCTAAGGATCCAGAAATCATACAGGTTGTTGTAGCGGAGCTGCAGTAACTCACTGCATGCTTCCTTTAGCACGAGACAAAGTGCCCTTGCGGAGCCCTTAACGTAGCGGAGCCCTTCTATCTCTGAGCAGAGCGCGGTGCTCCCTGGCTTGCCCTCAGCCCCACGTGCCATTGGGCAGCTGCTGGTGACCCTGAGCAGAAACTCTCGCCATGGAGAGGGGCCTTTGCTGTTCACCTCTAAGAAATAGTTTGTACCTGAGGTGGAGAAAAGCTGAGGCTTCAAGAAATCATTAGGAAAGCATTGAGGCATATAAGCTGTTGGGTTGTTGGTCATTTGGGCAGTCCCCAGGAGGCACTTGTGTGGATAGGAGGGTGAGAAATAGCCTTACACAACATATGTAAATGCCAACAAATTTTTCTTTCTTTTTTTTTTTTTTTTTCCTCTTGAGTGCAAAAGGCCTATAAAACAATTAGAGCTTAAAATTGGACTCCTGGCAGAGAAGGAGAGAGGGAGTTTATGCCTTGTTAAGTGTAATCAGTCTGGTGATAAGGGGACAATTTCAGCTGTGTGAGATGTAATTACATCATAAACTCCACATTACAAACAGGGCAAGCAGAGGTGAAAAGGTAAAGAGGGAATAACCAAAGATGCCCTTTGGGGGACGTGGCAGAGGAGACTTTTCCAGACTCTATTTCCCAGAGAAACTTTTTCAGATGCAATGGGAGCTGTGGGCGTGCAGGAAAGGCAAGTTGTCACCGCAGGGCTCGCGTGTGCCCTTGTGCTGCCAGGAGGCTGGACAGGGGGCCTTGCCGCAGCCACACCTGAGGTTTCACATCTGCCAGCTGGAGTGGGATGTTACTTTGGGCAAGTTAAATATTAATCACGTTTCAGAAAAGATGACAAACATTTCTTTGTGGCCTGAAGCTGGAAGAGAACGTCTGCAGCCATGCTGCTGGCTGAATGTAATATGACGGGCAGCTGCAAAGGAAAAGGAGGCACGAATAACCCTTCCAAGTGGTGGTGGCACACCTAGGGCTGAGAAGGCACAACTCGTCTGCAGGGGCAGGGGCTGAAACGTAGCTGCAGAGGACATGGCTGCCTGAGCAACTGTGGGCATGCCAGTCTGGAGCTGACTGTACATGGTCGTAAACCTCAGACAGGACCCCCGGGATGTCCCACCAAAGGGGGAGTGGTGCAGAGCTTAAGCACCAACTTGTCTCTCTTCTCTCTCACAGGCTGCCCGTGGCAGCAGTGGGAAAGGGTCTCCTCCCTCCATCCAGGACATCCCACCAAGCCCGTGCATGGGGCTGGCTTGTCCTGGGGATCGTCTCTGGCCACCCCCATCTGGGGACACCCATCTCAGAAACACTGCTTAAAGCATATGTGGCTGCTTGGGTTCTAACCAAAACTGAGAAAACAAATGTCTGGGAGGGGTTAACATTTGCTACTTTTGGTAAATATTTTTAGGTGTGATGTTTTGAAAGGAAGGGAACTGAGAAGTGAAAGAAAAGCACCGCAACATGGCTTTAGTTGAGAACAGTTTTGGGAAATCCAGGATTTCCCAGCTAAGGGACTTGAATGACTAAGGAAAGATTAAAATAACATTCGGGAATTATTCTGAGAACGACGTCTGGTTCTAGGATCAAGAGGTCCAGTCTTTTCTTTGTCACTGACATGCTGCGTGGTATTAGATAAATTACTTAACCTTTCTCTGACATACTTCCCCGTCTTTAAAATGAGGTTGATAATCATATTTGCTTACTTCACAAAAGTGTTAGAAGAATGAATTATCACTGCTTTTATAACCATTTATATCTCTCTCTGGGGCAAAGACTGCTTTTTTTTTTCCCCTGTGTTCATGCAACAGCACAGGAGTCCTGCTCTGTAGTGGACGTTCTTGTGTGCCAGTATGATACAGAAAGATAAAACCGAAATATCGCTTCTCACAATGCAAAATGGAGTTTGCAAGTATAGCAAATAGTGGAGTAGATTAAAAGAATCACAGGATCATAGAATGGTTTGGGTTGCAAGGGATCTTAAAGATCATCTCGTTCCAACCTCCCTGCCATGGGCAGGGACACCTCCCACTAGACCAGGCTGCTCAAAGCCCCGTCCAACCTGGCCTTGAACTCTTCCAGGGATGGGGCATCGACAGCCTCGCTGGGCAACCTGTTCCAGCGCCTCCCCACCCTCACAGTGAAGAGCTTTTTCCTTACATCTGATCTAAATCTACCCTGTTTCAGTTTCAAGCCATTACCCCTTGTCCTATTACTACAAGTCTTTGTAAAAAGTCCCTCTCCATCTTTCCTGTAGGCCTCCTTTCGATACTGAAAGGCTGCTGTAAGGTCTCTCTGGAACCTTCTCTTCTCCAGGCTGAACAACCTCAACTTTCTCAGCCTGTCTTCAAAGGTGAGAGTGGTGCTTCAGCCCTCTGATTGTCTTCGTGGCCTTCCCCTGGACCCAATCCAACAGGTCCATGTGTTTCTTCTGCTGGGGGCCCCAGAGCTGAATGCATTACTGCAGGTGGGGTTTCACAAGAGCGGAGTAGAGGGACACTCTGTTTTTTTGGTACTGAAGAACTGATTAAGTATAGTGATAGCATCCTGAAATATAACCCTACTTCAAAGTGGCCGGTGTAACCCTCCACTGGCAACCTTTCTTCTGTAAAGGACAGAGAAAAATGATTAATGTTTACACAGCTCTGTGAATAGATGGTTCTTATTACTTAATTAGAGTGCTAGGAAGCTTTTGGGTAAGATCAAGTTGCATTAAGAGCTTTACAAGCCTGAAGCTGGAGATAGTCCTCACCCTAAAGAGCTTGAAGTTAAGAGACAAAGCACGAACTTGAGGCTAAAAGCCACAAACCATGTCAAGGAAAGCAGAGACACTTATGTCCAAGGACACAAGAGGTCACTGCCAGAGATGGGAATTCCCAGCTGACATTATTTCGAGTCATTCGCGTCCCTGCGGCAGCGTGACTGTTGCTCACGTCCTGTTCTTGTACTACGGGTCACCTTTGCTCATGCAGCCTTGGTCTTTTTACTAGGAATAGGCATGAAAATGCAAACTGGCCAATCTGGACACTTAGTGACTGTTCAGGCAACTGAGGAGGGAGGGAATCGGGGAAAAGCTTGAACTGGCTTGTGGAGCAGTGACCACCAGGAGCAATAGTCAGTGCAACCTCAAGTAGTGCCTGATGCTTCCTTCTCCCATGAGACGGCAGCAGAGACTGTCAGAGACTTCCATGCATCTCTCAGGACCGATTCAGTCATGAGCAAGGAGCTCAGCACTCACTGACATATTACAGTTAAAAAGACTACTTAGTGCCCGGTGCCGTCTGCAGGAGAAGATTTAAGCAGGCGAACACAGTTTCAGCGGGTGGCAATGCAGCAGTCTGGATTGAACCCTGCTGTGAAGCACTGCTGCCACAGCTGCAGCGTCGTGGAGGACCCATCACAACTACTCTGTGCCAAGTCTGGGGCTGACATCTTTAGGCATCCCCCTTTAGTTTGGGGCGAGACCCTGAATGTATAGATAGCCTCCTCAGTGCCGTTGGTTGCTGGGCTGAAGAGGAGCCCCAGCGTGCTCTGGTGTGGCTCCTGGCCTGCGGGGCCATGTCTCTAAGGAAGAGTACCCACCCCCAAATCTGAATGTGACCTTGATGACTTCCCCGAAGACATACCAGGCAAATCCACGTGTGCCAAGAAGAGAACTCGCACAGAATGGCCACTCTCATGTCTAAGCCAGCTTGTCACTCTCTCTTGACTTAGGGAGGATAGATGTTGGCATTTGCCTGAAACGGCAGGGCCACGATTTCCAGGAGCTTTACGGGGCCCTCCTCAGTTTGGCTTTCCAGAGTGCTTAAGGAAGATTCACCCCCTGGAATGTGGGCCCCTCTGCCTTCCCTGCCAAAGTCACCAGGGATGGTAGAGAGGGGATGAAGATGAACAGCTGGGGTTGTGAGGAGAAACTCTAACCAGACACGACCTCATGGAGCACCGGGCAAGCCTTGTCCAGTCTGAATGCCATCACTTCTGGACTGTGAGCCATGGTGAGACCTGTGGGAAGATCCTTAGCGTGCCTTGCAGTAATACGCTGTGTACCATCATGTTTCATGGCTGGAGAAATGAATGAAGCGAGCAAGCTTAGAGGGCAATAACCAGCACTGTTAAGGACGTTTGGTGCAGGACACGTGGTCTGTGAAGGAGAACAGGCAGTTCTCAGCATCATAGACACTGTCAGCATCACAGTTTCATCCCACTCAGTCTTGGTCCCATGCGCAGTGCTGGGATAGCTTGTGGGACCTTGTCATAGCAGGGTCACTGCAGAGAACCTGGTGACTGCAGGAGGATATTGCCTCAACAGGAGTGTGATGAGCCCTGTCTGTGTCTCACTGTCAGCAGGAGGGTCTGGGGGTGCAAGCAAAGCTTGAGTCTGTGAGGATGAGGAGTGGAGATGGCAAGCAGTGACTGCACAGTTTGTCCGCAGTGCTGCCTGATCCTGAGGTAGACTCCAGCTGCCAGATGAGGAGCAGGAGCTGTAGGACTGCATGGGTTCTCCAGTCACACCACCCCTGTGCAAAGTACATTTGTCTAAAGAAAATGTAGAGGGAACAATTTTTGGCTGCATGCTTGCAAAAAAAAAAAAATCCAGCCCAAACTCAAAGCCAGTGGAAGTGCACTGTGTTTTTGTCACTGCTGCTCCTTGCCCAGCCTGGAGACATCTCAGCTTGGCAATGTGGTTGTGTCCCTGGGACAGTGTGTCTGTCAGGACTGGAGACCCCTGCTGCCTATGCTTCCTTCACTGTCCTTTTCTGCAGGGGAAAACAACCACAAGCAACAACAACAAAAAAACCCCACAACCAAACAAAGAAATCTGTTTATAAACCAAAGAAATCTGACAGCAGCTGGAGAAGAGCCCAAATAGTTGAAATCCGCCATCAGCACGAGAAAGGAACAAAGAGAGAAATTATGGCACGCGGTCCTGACACAGCTCTTTCTTGGCAGGAGATGAGTGCCTGTGCATCTCAGATAACTTCCCAGAGAAAGTAAACGCTACCAGAGCTCAGTGGAGGGGAGCAAGGAGTTTGAAGACAAAAGCCCCTTCCTTCTGCTGATCCTTGAGGGAAAACTGATATCCTCGCCGCCCAGACTGGCACGTTTGACTGGCTGGTCTCCCCACGCTTCCCAGACCTCCCCAGCCGCAGATGGCGAGGTCTGTTTCTCTGCCCTGCTGTCTCAGATGAAATCAGTGGCTACAGGAGGCGATGCCTCCAGGAGCAGAACAGAATCTGGCAGCAATGCCATCGCTTTACTCCCCGCGCTGCTATCTGATGGGGAGAAATCGGGGCCAGTACAATCCATCGCAGCTGGACGTTCAGCCCCAGGGTTGGCTTTTCCTGATTTCTAAGTATTTAGTCCCATTACTTGGGCACACTTGGTGCTTACCTGATACGTGTGCCCGGGCCTTTTTCATTCTCAGGCAAGGAAAAAGTTGACATACTGCTTTGACTGTTAACTGTTAAAAGGAGGCTGCCTTTGGGCTGAAATAAAACCTCAGGAAATCCTTAAAGAAACTCCCAGCAGTGTCAGAAAAGTGACAAGAGACTGAAGCAAGGGCTTTATAATGGAGTGACTCTTCCAATCAATTGGTGTGAGTTAATTAATTAATTGCTACAGTTACAATGACATTCCCTCTGGCTGAGTAATCAGGAAATCAGCCACCTGAGGCTCTTAGGGAGTTAATTGCCTTAAACTTTGTTAAAGCAGAGCGATAAAACCATTTAAAAAATGCCATCAATGCACATTTCTCGTCTTTTGGGATCTTGCAAACCGATTCTTCATTTTGCAGAGCAAAACCTTTGGAGTTTTACTTGGAACAATTGAGTAATAGAGACAGATGAGGTGGAGAAACAGGGAGCAAACTGTGACATACAAGTTCTGTATCATCTGAAACAGCGGCCGCGCTGGTGAATTTGAAATACCCTGAAGCACTCTCCAAACTGCGTCCATCCAGACTCCTGTCCTTTCTTAAGTCTTTTTGTTTGTCTAGCGGATAGTGGAGCTTCCCTCCTCTCTTGGAGTTTCTCTTCTCTTTTAAGCCTTTTCATATGTTCAACCTGATTTCATCTTAGAGAAGTGTTGGCAGAAGTGAGAGAACTGTTCTGGGAAGGGCAGAAATCCTCCTCCCCCCCCCCCCCTTCCCAGCTACCTGTCTCTCGGGCTGAAGTTGAGCTTCTCTGGGCTTTAGACCTCCCTCCCAAGTGAGCTCCTCGAGACCTTTGGAGGACAGTCGGTCCTCATTCGGTGGAAGTGGGTATTTTTAGCTAGAGCCCCTGCAGGTGTCCTTTTAAGGAGAAAAAGCAGAGGCCTTTGAAAGATGTCAAGCTGTCCTGAGGCAAAACTAGCCCTGTGTCAGCAGTGGCAAAATCGCTGTCAGATGAGCAAAGGCTAAACCTGTGGTGCATCTGGCTGGCTGCCTCTCGGGCTGTCCATCTCTTGTGTTTTCCTTGCACACCTTGCTTGTTTGTCCGCGGCTGTGACACTGTGGTTTGCACCCTCCAGGCACCCACCTTCCCTTTCTGCTTAGGGCTCCCAGCTGTATCCTGCAAAATTTTGACTCCCTGCCAAGTGATGGAGAGAGGGGAAAGAAAATTCCCACTCAGACTTTAGCACTCGGAGGACTCCTTAGCCAGTGCCTGCTAGAAAGATTCACCTCCTCTTGATATTTCTAATTGGAAAGAATCCACAAGAAAATGAGCTGGAATAAAGAAAAGAAGGGAAACAGTTTTGTCCCTCCAAAGTTCAGCATACGGGAGATAGTGAGTACATGCAGAAGAAACAGGCACTGAGGACCTGGTTATGTCAATTCCCATTGTTTTTATCACAGTTGTTTAACAGTAGTTATTTAGTTTTGGGTTTTTTTTCCTCATAAAGCCCTAGCCCTTTGAGTCCTGCTGTTATTGCATCATCTCAGGCTTTGTTAAAGACGAAGACAGCCTAGCCCGGATGACGGAGGAAAGCCTGAAATTATTAGCCCTGCAGCCTCAGAAAAAGAGAAAACCAAAAGGGATTCACGTTTCAAATGCTACTTTCAAACATTCCGGAGATTTTCTAGGTCCAGATTCATAATTTTTGTATTACTTGAGGCTGGCAAAACCGGTATTGCCTCCCTTCACCAGCACAAAGCATTGCTGGTCCCAAGAGCCTTTTGGGGAGGTGACTAGTGGTTGGATGTCTCAGATCTCCCCGCTGCAGCCCTGACATGGGCTCCCAGCAAGGGAGTTCTCAGATGCAAACCGCCGTTTGTCCCTTCTATCTTATCTGCCAGCCACTTTGTGTGTGAGCGCATACACATGGTATTAAATATAAATACAAACCCCAGGCACACATTTTTATCCTTAAGTAATAAAATCTAATGGAAGAATTTACAGTCATGGGTTATAAAGCAATAATAGTTGTAAAATCATTTAGCAGGGTTCAAACACAGGTGAAAGGAGAAGTTCAGAAGTTCAGCATCTAAATACGTTTCCTGGCAGTTTCCTGTGACAAACAGCAAATCCCCTGTTGACATGGCACCAGTCACAAAAGCCCAGAACTGTTCTCAGCTGCTCCGTTTGGAGTTTTGAGTTCATAGCTTGTTCAGTTTTATTACTTTTTAAGCACCCTTTCTATAAGTCGGGTTATTCAGAGGGGCAGCAGTGACGACTGAGTAGTGAGGACTGGCTGAAAAGGTCACTGCATATAAACCAAGACTCCATATTTCTGTACGGTGTCCCTCCAGCTCCACGAAATGAGAATCAGCTTTCTACTTGAAGCGTAACACAGACAGGACATCACAGATGGAAGCTACTGACATTACCCGGAGGGAAATGGGTAGAGCAAGCAGGCCTGGGCACCGTTTTCACTGGCACCTAGTGCCCCTCCAAGTAGACTTAGATGGTATTGCCATTAAAATGCTGGTATGTCTATTGCTTGTATTGCAGTTTACGCCATTTCTAGTTGGTAGCACTTCCTAGCAATTCCTGCTTACTGCATGTAGCCGTTCCAAGTTGGGCAACAGCTTCGCTGAACGTCTTCACCATGCCAAAGCCTAAAATACCTGCTCGAGAGATTTGTGCCTTTGTTACCTGTCGGTTTAAGAATGAAAGCAACTAAAACCTAGGCCTCAGAAATCCCATGAAGTATGTCAGGGAGCTGACTCTAAACTTCAGGTCCCTTGTGTCGCGTGGTGCCAGCCCAAAGCACTGAGACAGGAATCACGTAGGAACCCCACAGCCACTGCTAGCTCCGCTTCTGCTGCTGCATTACCTACCATCCCATCTGAACTTTACCCTAATGATGGAGGCAGATGATAAGTTAAGGTTGCTCACTGGATAAGAAGATAACTTTGCCCTATGCTTCATGTCGTAATGATTTATTTTTTTTAAGAAATTACTAGAAGGTGTGAGAGGTACTAATAAACAGAGTACTTTCTCTCAATGAAGAAGGACTCACTTTCTTCACATTTCTCAGCAGGCTACCAGAAAGGAGATGGCTACAATACCTGCAACCCAAAAACTTCAGCATTTCTTGTGCCTTGACACTTTCTAACATAATTAACCTTGGCAATCTAAACTACCTACAGAGAATCAAGACCGTGCTGCCAAACATTCCCCCCTTACTGGCGTATCTGGGAAAAGAGTGCCACTTCCTCGAGACTTGTGTTTTTCCTGAGAATTTAAGAGGTTCCCTGTCATGATAGCATGCCTAAAACTTACCCAAACTGCCTGTGTTGTTACTGAGACTGGCTGACATTCTGTTGTTGTGATACCTCCATACCCTGGAATGCCTGCCCTGCTGCAGCAGGCAGCCAAACAGCTAATCCTCTAGCAAACATCCAATTAGTCTTCCCAAGCATACAAATGCATTGCAGTTTCCTGCGTTGTCCTCTGCACTGAGACTGTGATGGGGAATGAGCTGCCCAGAGCAGCCTTCTGACGGGCTGCTGGGGGTGGTGTTTAGAGGACACTATGGCCGGGCAGCGGCTCAGAAAGGTGTTGAAACATTCCACTGGGGAAAGGAAGGATGGCATCCCTGTTCTGCCTGGGGGAGGCTGGGAGTAGGTGAGGGTTTTCTCATGTGGCCAAGCTGTCCTTTTTGGGTTTCTCTGGAAACACATCAGGAAGGTTTAGTTCTGCAAGCAGTTAACACAGCAGCAGTTTTTCTTTCTTTTGCCTGCTTCACTCCCTCTGTCTTTCCTGTTTCTTCCTTATGCTCTGTGCTGTCACTTTCTTCCTTTAGCCCTAATAACTCCTACTGCAAATTGTTTTTCCTTTGCCCAGTAGTTTCCTCAAGGACAGGTCACGGAAAGTACACACAGGGTCTCTGGCTGAAGAAAAAAAAGCCATCTCTGTGGATTTCCCCCCACACTGTGCCCACCAGAGACCTCTTCTGAGAGTCTATGCAGTCTTGCCTGCAGAGAAATGGTGCTAGGCACAAAATAAGCTTGCAAGGCCAGTTCCTTCTGAGGCAGGGCAAGTCAGCATTGCAGCTGCCTGGAGGGCTTTGGTCCCTCCCTCTGTTGCATGCCAGTGCTCCCAGCTGGAGCACCTCTGGGTTTGGAAAGGATCATCAGCTGAGAAACACACAGACCTCGAAGCAGTGTCTGCCTGGGATGAGGTTGGTAGGTTGGGCTCTTGGTGCAGCAGGGTAAATCTAGAGAGGACACTTGCCCAGGAAAAGATTCTGAGCCCAGTGTTCAGGGGCGTGAGCAAACTGAACTGGGCTGGTACTGACAGAACTGTGGCCTTGCAGAGCAACAGAGAGCCTGGCCCTGCATTCATCAGGGATCTGATTAACCTCATAGCTACGTGCTTCCTGACATTAATTACCTACCTGTGGTTGTGCTCTCTTTTTCTCATATATGCCTTTACCCTCCTTCAGTAAAATCTTCCAGCTGGCTGTAAGATTTCTCAGTGCAGTCACATGCCCTGAGACTGTACCCTGGGAGAAGAAAACAAGCAAAGCCATCTACAGTTTGCATCCTCTCGGGATCTCCAGGTAGCTTCATTTCCCCGGGGGAACAGCTCCACTCTGTAAAGCGCTACTGCGGGAGGCAACTGGGACAAAACAGTTCCTGCAGCTTCATAAACAGACGAGAAGAAGCACCACATGCACAACAGCTCACGCACTCGGGGCAAATGTTTATAGAACAAATTTAGCACCGACTCAAGCAGATTCACAATTGGTTGCAGCATTTTATCCACATGCTTGTTGTCCCCCGGGGGCATCACGAGCCGGTGAGCATACTGTTGACAGCACAAGAGATCAGACCTTACTGGCTCATCAGTAGCTCTTATCACCATGGACATCAGACCCTGCAAGACTGGTGGTGCACACTGGTGCTACCGACATCGTTGTAAGGGTTTGTGGGGGCTTTAATTCCTAGCCTGGCAGATGTCAGATACAGGGGGAGAACACACTGGCAAGGAGAAAACAAGAAAGCATTATGGGTGGGATAGCGGGTGTCTCATCCCCTCGTATGCAAGGCTCTTTGCGGTGGATTCCCAAGGGAGCAGTTTGCAGTGGGTCGGTCTGGACTACAAAAATCAGCTCTTGCTGCAAGCAGAAAGACCCTGTGGGCTGGTTTAGAGCAACTAAAATGGAGCCCGTGTCTTTGCAAGACTTCCTGAGGGAGCCTGAAGTTGTATCCAGCACAGGAGGTTAAATTCCATCCACAGCACCCCTGGGAATCTTGGTATGTCAATACTTTAAAAGTACCAGGTAGATGAATGCAAATAACAGCACGCTTACTGCAGAAGGTGAGGATGCACTGTACAGGGAACTGCAAAAAATCACCCCTTTCTTCAGTAAAGAAGACAAGAAGGCTTTTCTAATTGTACAGAGGCAGAAGTTGGAAAAATTGATCAGCTTCTCCAGCTATATTCTTTGGTCTGGAAAGGGGGTTGTAAGTGTGGTGATGTTTCTCACTTATCCCTGCAGTTGTATAGCAGTGATTCCTGTCGAGGCACTTGAGGGTTACACCATTTATGGGCCACCTTATTTTTCCTTATTTGGCTTCGTGCTCCATTCCAGCCCTGCCAGCACTCCGACTGGTTTATGACCTCCCTCACATAATGTCTTGGAAATCCGGCGCTGTTAGAACCACCGTATAATTGTAAATGAGTTAAGCTGGTCGGGAGCCGATTTGCTGCTAGTTGACTCGATTGTATCCTACAGAGAGCAGGAAGGTCTCTCTGCTCCCATCCCATGCGTGCAGGGCAGGACTGGGGTCACGTATCAGGTGGCTGCTGAAAAAATAGAAATGTAAAGGCTGCTGGTCTGCCTGGGCAGTCAGATTCCCATTTCCAGTCTGTGGAGCTAACTGACCTTGAGCCTGTTAATAGGTCGGTGTTGCTTAGGGGGTTTGGAAGGCACTTGCCTGCAAGAGCAGGGCATGGATGCCAGGCACTCTGTCTGGCTCAGCCTCTGTGGAAATCCACAATATTTATATTTTGCAACCTTTATATTCCTGATACTTTGGCACTGCCAAGGAGCAGTCAGTGCAACTCCACACAGAGTACGTGGCGTGTGCAGGTCATTGCTAAATTGCACTTTCTAATTAGCACCTACTGCGCTGACTGGGCTGAGAGGGAGATGGGATCCTTCTGAGTTGGTCCCAGGTAGAAAAGCTTGTGCAACGAGCAAGTTGCTGAAATGAGCTCCCCGTTCCCCGTATTTTCATCTCATGGGCAGAGCAGGGTAGTGCTGTCTGCTAGAGGAGCAGACACCTCCTGGGGAAGCAGTGTGGCAGCTAGCTGTCCATCTCCACACACTGCTCTGTGTATCTACCCTTTTCACCAGAGGGAAATGGCAAAACCTGACAGGAAGAAAGCCAGGCTCTCAGGTAGAGTCACAGCTTCTAAGTGGTGCTGCTCAGGGAAATGTAAAAGCAGGACTGGTGGGGTGTGTATCACACGTAAGGCTGTTCCTGGCAGTGCTCAGAGGGTGGGACTTTGCACCAAAGTTCCCCAGTGACTGCTAGTCCCCTATAAGTGTTCTGCCTGACCAGCTAAGATGTTTAGGAACAGCAGCTATTGAGAGGCAGGATCACTCTGTGCCAGTCTGTGTACGGCGCGTGTTTCTTGGCACGGGAGGAAACACAGATGCATTGCACACGATTTCTGCTTCCACTGAGGGGCAAATACCAGCGTGAATGGCCCTTCAGATGGCAGGAAACTCAAGATATGGAACAACACATAATAAATTCTTTGTTCTGCCAAGGAAAACTCCAACACTCGGAAGGCCATTGTTTTCTTTTATTTCTCCAGCGGTGTTTTTGACTGACCTGTCAGAATTGCCACCGTCGTGGGCCGTGCAATGACTGCTTAGAGCGAGTTTTAAAGATATTGGGTGGTTTAGTTGAATTTTGTCACAAAGAGAAAAAAAAAAAAGATGTAAAAAAGATAAAACGTTAGTCTATAATAGTATAAATGGAGCGATGCTTAGGTGAAACCATATTACTGAAGCAGCATTGATTCCGGGTGGGTGACCTGCCGGCAGTTGCAGAGCTCAGCAGCAGGAAGGCATCTGTGATGCCTTGGGTTAATGAACACATTCCTGCTGTCCCCAGCCCGGGCACTGCCGTTACCCTACCCAGCTAATAAGGGACAACAAGGTTGCTTTGAGTTTTTAATATAGTTCCTACCTAATGTGTTGCTTCCATCCGAGTTTGGCTTTGAGCATCGGGTATTTTTCTAACCTCAGAAGAAAACTCTGGGGTGTTGAAGCCATTCTTGCTTGGGGAAAAGAAGCCATTAGCAGAGGCTTGTGCAGGAGCTAGAATTCACACAGGGTGGTGGCATTCTTCTCATTGTGATGCTGCAAGATGTAACAAGATAAATCATTTTAATCTCAGAGCTAGTGGAGAACGTTGCTTTCTCCCCTCAGATTTCTTGATGGCCCAGGTGTAACAACGAAAGAAATAATCCCTTGAAAGGATTAGTAGCTGCTTCGGCAGCAAGATTTAATACACCGTAGGATGGAAATATACGGGAAACATCCGTCAATGTGTCGGCATTTAAAACAAGGGGAGGAAAAAAAAAAACCAACCAACAAAGAAACCCCCAAGTAGACAAAATGGAGTCTGGCTGAGACAAACCATCCAGAGAGAGCATTGCTTTGTTTTCGCTTAGATTTCTCAAGCCATATACTTGCTTCATTGTTCTCTTGTTCTGTGCTAACTCCTCAGAGCGTCCAGGAGACTCTGCCTGAAATGTCAGAGGTCAATTTGCAGCAGGGCAATTCCAGGAGGCTTTATAGGAAACTCTGAAAGCACCTCAGTGGGTTTCAGGTACTTCGATTATTTTCCTAGGTGAAGACATAGGCTGAGCTGAAGCAGTGCTGTGTAAGAAGGCACAGAGGGCACTACCCAGCGGTGGTGGTCCACAGACAATGTGCTGTATGTGTCTGGGGAGACCAGGAGGTGCTTGGCAGAAGCTGTGCCTCATTTACAAGGATCATTGCCCACGTAGTGGTGCCAGAGTGAGATCACTGGGAAGGGAACCCAGCATTGCCTGCAAAAAAAAAGGGGGCAATGGTAGGAAGGTGAAACACAGGAGGTTCCACCTCAACAGGAGGAAAAACTTCTTCACTGTGAGGGTGACAGAGCCTGGCACAGGCTGCCCAGAGAGG
>JAAGNO010014132.1:34654-52567 GCA_033439905.1 Ceryle rudis | reverse complement strand
CAGCAACTTATTAGAAGGTGTTTCCAAATAAATACCTTACTCAAAGGAAATCACACTTATGTTATCTGAATAGGAACGAGCTGTTCAAAGGTGAGATGAATAAGAACCCGGCAAGGGAGCAAAGCCCAACCGGAGCGGGAGCTGTGTGTGAGACCGCTGGCACGTTTCCTTTAGGAAAGAGGGAAAAGGAGAGAGGCTGAGACTGGTCTGTCTGTGCAACAGCCTGGAAACGCCAGTGTAGCTGGTGGGTACTTCTCTAGCTCAGGAACTGGTGCTTTACCTCGAAACGTTGGGTTTTCAGAAGTACAGGTATCTCCTCCGCACGTGTGAATGAGTCAGGAATACAAAACCCACGCACACCCTCAAACGGGGTTTGAGATTGGAGGTTTCATCTCCCCTGTAGGGGTAATGGAAGGGAGGAATCGTGAAGTTAGCTGCATGAATACTTCTCCATCTGAAAGAGGATGAAGGCCAGTAAATAGAGAATAGAGATGAAAACTACAATATGGGAGGATATTGAAAGAAAAAAGAATTTGCATTTGGTTTGGGATAGTGTTTGTCAGATCCTTACACATGCGTTGCAGTTCCCTACGCGTGCTACAGAGCTACTCTGGCATACAACTTTGAGGTGTAAAATATGGCAGCACTGAACTTTGATATTTGTATATGCTTGTGTTTAAACATCACGTTGAGATTTACAAATTCTTGGAAACAGAGCAAGCAAGCTGACTGACCTTTGGACCCAAGCGATTTGCTGGAAGTGTATTTATATTATCGGTTAGAATGCCGTGCTTCATTATTTATTTATTTAGTGTGGCTGGTTGCTACGCTGAGCTCTGATATTGAAGTACCACCATTTCTACAGCTAATTCAAGAGCTGCTGAGCTGCGGCCGAGCTGGAAGCTGAGCAATGGCAGCCAGCCCTCATGAGCCAAGGTGACATGGGCCACAAGGAGCGGGAGCTGTTTAAGACGTGGAGCTGAGGATGAAATGACTGTAAACAGATAGCCGCTGTAGCTCATTTGTATGTCTTATCTCTAAAATCTCTACGTATCTTAGAAGGAAAGAGTGAGTGAGAATAATTGCTGGGGAAGCTTTGTACTTGTCTCGTACGACGTTGTGAAATGCCCTGCGGTTGGTAGTTGTTTAGAACTTCGGGGATTTTTGCCTTACGGGTTTTTTTTCATGTCTGTCATCAAGGTGTTTCGGTTTTTGCTTTTACTGAATTGGAATTAGATTCTCCTTTCAGTTATATCATGGCTGTCCAGTAAGTTAAAGACGTCACTCAGGAGCTTTCAACCCTTTCTGGCAGTGGCACGTTTTCCCTGCGACACGACAGTAGCCTTATTCTTTTCTTCGTTAACATTTTTAATGACTATTTGACCTGAACTGGTCGTTTCCATTCCTTTTGCTGTGAGATTTCATTTCTTTCCCTCCTTCTGTGCTCAACCCTAACTTTGTGATGCTGTTTCCACGTAGAATGCAAGACCTCTGTTTGGCACTACCCTTCGATTTTATCCTCTGCCTTAGACAAAAAGAAACGGAGAAGGCGTGAAGGGGCTAGCGAGTCGTCCTTTGGGAAGCCTCGGGAACGTTAACTCTCCAGGTTTTCTGTTGTCCTCTTACACAGTTAACCAGTTTACATTTATATGCAAAGCTTGAATTATCGATCATCATTAATAATTTATAACAGGTTCCGATTAACAGATGGCGTAGTCACACTATTCCGAGTCTAGAAAAACGCATCCACCAAAGGCGTGAAACTCTGAGGCCGAGCACCGTGTTACATAGAGGTGAATGGAAGCAGGAATGAATGAATGAATGGAAGCAGGAATGAATGAATGGAAGCAGGAATGAAGGGAAGCAGGAACATCTGGGTTCCGGTTCTAATCGTGGCTGTGCAGTGTATCTTGATAAAGTCATCACAGCGCTTGCGCACACAGACATAGTGGCGGAGTTTTGGAGGTAGGCGGCGATATATAACCATATTTTTGAGATTAGAATCTTCTGAAAGATAGACTGTTAGCATATGAAATTTCCTCTGATAATTAGACTGGATTGGATTTCATCTTACACTCTATTTTTAGAGGTTGGTTTAGTTAATCACAAGTGAGATGGATGTATCTGAGCAGTTCTCCCATAAGACGACAAGTGTTGTATCTCACTAGGATTATTAATTGTCACATCCGCGACTTTTTTGTTGTAAAATTTGATCTCGCACTTGAAGCTATGAAGATGGAAAGAAATAAAACAAAAAAGGCTCGATACAAATAGAAATACAGCATCTTCTGCTTGATAGATGGCCATGGAGACTGCAATTCTCAATCCAACAGAATGGAAGTCTCTTGGGCACGGTCGTGTAAATCCATCCCGATTCCCATTCTCTACCCCCATTCTATTGACTCCATTGCTCTGCCATTGTCCCTCAGTGGACTTGGACAGATAAATGTCTAGGAGACATTTCCTTCTAAGGTGATGTTTCTTTTCTCATGGTTGTTCATTGGTGTCTCTGATGAAATGGCCAATTAGGGGACAAAGTGGTGTCAGTTGCATTCTCAGTTTTGGAAGTGTGTGTCCTCTGGGTGTTGCAGTTACGACTACAGGCCATTATTACTCCATGAGAGACCTGAGTCATTTGCTCACCCGTCCCTGTTCAGGTGTATACTAAGAAGTCAAAGAACCCATATTCCCATCTTTACCTTTGGGTAGAACTTTTCAAAAGCTTCTTGGTCATGGGAGGCACTGTGTGCCGAAATGTTTCCTGCGGCACTTCCGGAAAAGCCAAAAGGATGAAAATTTGCTGTATGCAGAGAAGAGTGGTTTACAGATGACAGGGGACATGTTAGTTTACTGTGAGGGGGGGATAGCACCGAGTTTTCTCCAGAAGTACTCAAGTATTGTAATTGAAGTTTCATGCTGTTCCTCAGGGATGTGTCCAGATTCAGAAGTGCTGGCTGAGCGGTTACTTTGCTCCAGATGAATTGCTGGAGAAATGTACTTTTTTTTGGTTTTGGTTCCTTCTTGGTTGCTTACAACCTTTAAAATGGTCACTGCTGTTGGGTTTAACTCTTGAGAAGTTTGACTACACCTTAAAAGTATTTGACCAAGAAAGCATCACCTCGGCCCCAGTCTCACACATTGGTGGCTTTGTTAAGGCTCTTAGCTTTTGATATTCTGTGGTTAGCCAAAATGGCAGAGTATACCTGCGTTAACGCAACGGGAGAAGCAGAGGGGTTTGTGAGTTTATGATTTAAGGCCTATGAAATAAAAATCCACTTCCAAAGCCTAACGGTGTTTTGCAAGGATATACTGTATCAATGAGTCCATATTGGAGAACTGGCCCCTTGGAACAATATTTCTTGTGTGGGAGAACAGCCCTCTACAGATGTGAGTAGTCGGGGGGACGTAGGTGCTGAATGGGTTCATTCACTGGTGGTTAGAGGTGGAAAATGCTTCTGGTTTCCTCAAAGCCATTTGCTTTTCCTGCGGCATTTTCTATTTTAATGCCCTTGCCAGAGAGTTGTCAGCCCTGGTTTTGATAGTCGCCAGTGATGAAGTTTTGATTCATTGTCATTTGTATGTCTTGTTCTTTATTAGTTGTTTGTTTTTATTAGGGAATTCCCTTCATGTCTAAACATTTTCCTTGTAATTTTAATTTACTTTTCACACATTATTTAATCTGAGTTCTGATTGAACAGGAAAAAGATGCTTGGTTCTTAGGCATTCTGGATTATTGAATGTCACCAAAACATAATAAAAGTAACTGAAAAATACCGAATTATAGGGTAGAAACATATTCCTCAACTCAAGTAAATATATTAGTATTCAAGGTGGTCTGGTAGTGACTTTGCAAGAGTTTCGTAGGCCTTTGCCTGTTGGGAGACTGGTCATAAGCCATTGATTTTCATTAGGTTTTGTATTTACACTGAGGGCTCTGGGCTCAGAAATCAGCGGTGTGGCTCTTCAGTAGCATATCTCCAAGGGATTCTATACAGCAGTGCTTTTCTATTGTTCCTTTGTCCCGATTTCTGTGATCTCTCTTTCTTTCAGGGTATGTATATTTTGTCCTCCTACTTTGCCTTTTCTTTCCCGCCCTCCAGCTGTGATGCGTTTGCTTTTACGGGCACTGTAGTTACTGATGAATGAACAGGAGCCTCCCAGGGAATACAGGGTGCTTGGGCATGGGGGATGTCTCCAGAACGCCAGATGGGTGCAGGGCGGCCCTGGCCCTGCGTTCGAGTGACAATACTGCAGAGAAGAACCGAACATTTCCTATTGACCTCATTGAGAGTTCTCCACATTCATCACTGTGCGAGAAATGCCCTCGTCAACACGCTGCAAGACCTCTCCTTGCACCGCTTGTCCCCTGTGCATTCCCTTCCTGCATGGAAGGAGGCCGTGTGGCCCAGAGGGTTTGCATGCCTCTGCAGCAGCTGAGGTCAGCAGACGGATACCAGGACAGACAAGAGCCCTTGCTAGATGGCAAGGAGCGAGTATCACCAGCAAAAACACGCAACGGACATCGAACGCAAACGGTGCCCCTGTGCGCAGTGTCCCGCCCAAGAGCCGCGACCCTGCTCCGTCAGCACTGCGGTCTAGGCAGTTATGTCCAACAGTCTGCACGGTGCTTTCTTCAGGATGGCAGCGTGATGGGCAGCTGTAGAATGCCACAAATGCAATGACACAGCAGTTATTATGGGATAGAGAACAAAAGTACTGAAGGCACTACTTGAAGGCTTTCGCTCTGAAAGCCGACTGGAGGTTGTTGTTGGTTTGGGTTGTATTTTGTTTGGTCTATGAAAAAAATCTCACCCCAAAAAAACTCACCCAACAGTTTTTTCCACCGTTTCGTTCACAACAATTTCAAAGTCAGGCCTTAATGTCTTCAATTAGCAAGATGCCTTGTCATTGGAGCGTGCAATCCTCTTTCAGTTCACTTACATTTGGGTTGGTAAGAAGAAGTCAGTGGAGGAAGGAGCACTGTGGTAGGGATGGGAGTTGTGCAGACTCAAAGTGCTGCTGAAACCTGGAGCCAGAGTCTCATGGTGCTCCGCTGAATTCAGCAGGAAGGAAAACCTCAGAGCCAGAATCCCATGGTGCTCTGCTGAATTCATCAGGAGGGAAAACCACAGGGAGCTTGCAGGTACTTGAGAGCTTTGTGTAACTGGAGAGTTTTAGCCCTGTGAGGTTTTAGGCTATAAATTGTGTCTGGGATGAGAGTATGGCAGAGAGGTTACGTAAAAAATGGTGTCAGGTCTTAATATGTAGCCCTGTATTCCCAGTAATGGAAAATTTGGCAAGTTTGAAATGAGTTTTTACAATGGTATGTGCCTCCCGCATTACCCACCCAAACGGCATCTCTGGTTCTATGAGTATTTCACTTTGGCCTGTATGAATCAAGTTGACGTTTTATTGTCCTTTGCTTTGGTTTGTATGAACTAGTACAAACCTTCTAACAACTTCTCTATCACATATACCAGTGCTGTATGATAGAGGATTAACTGCACTGTGGCTAGAGCTGGAAATTACCTTCTGATCTCCTGAAGTGAGGGCAAAATGCTTGAGACTGATGCTAAAAGTCATTCAGAGCTGCAGCCTTTTTTAAGGTGTAGGACAAAAGCTCTTGGATTTCAGTAAGAGTTCTTAATCCAGAATGTCTTTTAAATTACTGGTCATTCTGAAACATTCATCTCTGATTTCACTTTCAGATTCTGTAGAGTACTCTGACTAAGCTGTAGTTGAGAGTCAGCTCTTGACTAAAGAAGAACCTGACATCAAATTCTTAACGCCCAGGGAGTTTAATCTGCCACGGAGTCCCATCCAGATGGGCTGTAGTGTTCCAAACCTGAAAACATTTATTTTGTCGTGTACAGAGATGTATAATTTCTGTTAATGTTCTGGAGGAGTGGGGAAGGGATGAGCTATAGCATACCTAAAGCAAACTAGGTAAGTCCTTCTGCTTGCCATCTGTCAGATTTAAATCCACTGCATCAAGAAGACACTTGTATTCTGCAAGTAATAACTGATTTCTGACATGTGCCTTGCAATTCATTCTGAGTTCAGAACGTGAATAGACCTGATCTGGCCACCCCAGAGGAGATTAGTTCTGATATAAGGAAAAGAGCTGATTTAAAATTACATCATTTCAGAGCTGAGAGAAACCGTTTTTCCATAGAACATGATTAATCACCACGTACTTGTTTTTAACAGGCACCCATGGTCTAACATAATGAAATCATAAAGCCTTTAAAACCGTGCTTAGTCAAAAAATGGACTCGGCTCTGATGTGCTGTACCCGATGCAGAGCAGTATGGAAATGCGGCGCACAAAGAGATGTTGAGTTGGCCTGGGGTATAACCATTGTTATCAAAGGCTCGGTGTAAAATTCACATGCGTATGTTTAGATTCCAGTACTAAGACGGTGTGCTCAAGAGAGCATCTGTCCCCATCCTGAATGCTTTTTATATACCCTGTGGAGATCCCTGGAGGGGTTTCAGAGCCGTGGAGCTGTGGTGCTGAGGGACAGGGGTCAGTGGTGCCCTGGCAGTGCTGGGTTAGTGGTTGGACTCGATCTGAAAGGTCTTTTCCAATCAGAATGATTCTCCGATTCTCTGACATATAGTTTCTGTATCTAATGGATTTCTCTGCAGTAATTTAGAAATGCAAATAAGGAACTAGCCATTTTGAAAAGGCAATCTGAGGTGTCTCGAAGGGAAAAAGAAAATGTAATCTAAAAGGAAATTTTGAACTGTCTATGGTTGAATTTTATTTCAGTGGGATAAGAACATTTACCCATAGTGCAAATAATAAGGTTCTAGGTAATTAATCTCTCCCGTTGTCTATGTGTGGTTGAAACAAAACCCCCCACAGGAACTGAACAGTTTTGGGCATATTTTTAATGATGGTTACTTTAATCTTATTTAGATTTAAGCACTTAATCTTACAGCAAACGATTAGAGCGTGTCATAACTTGCCAGAAGTATGTGAGAAGAATTGGGGAGTGAATGTTTTTCCATGTCATGCCAAATAATTTATTAATTTGGAACTTTTGGTAAACTGTGAGAGCGTAGATTTGATTGAGTTGCTTTATGGTCTCTGGAAAGACTTTCTTTCTATAAAGATTATATACTGACAGCAACTTTATTTAATGGCTTCCTGTTGGCAGCTCGCTTGCTTGTTGATTGAATGTAAGGATGGGTGGAAGAGCCCTTGTTTCAAGTCCCAGGCTGAGATGGCATTTAGCCTGTTACGTGTGCTAGTGCCAAGGCCAGCAGTTGGAATAACATGCTGAGTAAGCGTCTCTGGTTGGCAAGCACAGCCCGATTTTATCAGATACCAGCTCTGTTGATGTCTGTGAAGCAGCATTCTGGCTGGAGCCGTTTTAGCTTATAATTTAGAACATACCTGTCTGTTGTTACTGGGTGTGTTGTAAGGAGAATAAATAATGTTAACAAGAAGTGGAACTTGTAGAGTAACAGGCTTGTCATCTCGCATCAGGATACAGTGATGTCATGTGAAAATATTGTCCCCGTGAGACCGTGCTGTGTTGGCACACCAAAATCCAGCACTTTTTTAAGTGCTGAAGACCTGGCAAAGAGACAGTTAAATGAGGCTTCCCACGAAACATAAGGACTGTGTAAATGCTGTAAGGAACCCTGAGGGAAGTTTTAAAGATGAAGTTATATATTAATGTTGTTGTAGTGCCTCAGCACACCCCTCCCCACCAGAAATGATTTAGCATAAAGATACTAAATGTGCTGCATAAGGGCAACAGGAAAAAAAAAAAAAAGAAAGAAAAAATAAAGGCAGGATTTACAAGGTAGCTATAAAGCAAAAGGCAACAGCTGAACACAAACACCTACGCTTGTACTGAGGGGGACTGTAAAGCGAGTGATTTCAGCACCACGCATTTAGCCCTTTTAAAGCTTTTGGAGAGGCATCGCAGCAATGGTGGTTTTAAGGTGGGATTTGAAGAGCAGCACTGAAGAGTTTGGGGGAATGTTCACAGAGGTGCAGACACTGTGGTAGAAAATGCAAAGTCTTTTTGAAATATTAATGCTGGGAGGTAAAGGCTGCGATAGGAGATCTGGCCCAGATGGAGGGTGAGCAGTAAGATGGGGATAGCAGCCTCGAAAGTGGATACAGAAGCTTAGAGCTGGAAATCTTGAAGAGGAGACAGTGAAATTCAGAACGAGAGTTGACCTGGTGAAAGCAGGAGACTAGGTATATGATCTTCAGCAGGGGGGTTGGACCAGATGATCTCCAGAGGTCCTGCCCAGCCTCAACCCTTTTGTGATTCTGTGATCTTAGTCTTAGTTGTACCAAAGAAAGGGAAAAGGCTGAATTTCACGGCAGACAAGGTGCTTTTGTTCTATGATGTTTCACCATACTTATCTGAAGTGATTCATCCCTATTTTATTTGTGCGGTTTCATCACCTGAAGCGTCCTGTAAATGCAGTGCCGTGTATTTCTGTCACATTTGTGTCGTGAGTCTGGCACAGGCTAGGGAAAAGTCTCAGACTTGTAGAACTCCTTCCATCTAAGGCACTGACAGATATAGGTAGTTTACTGCAGTATACAATGAGTTAAAGAAGCTGTTGAGCTCAGGTCTGATTAGTGTGGCACAGGAATTTGCTGTCGGTGACCATAAGCCCTGCGTGGAGATGGAAAAGGAGAAATCTTAAGACAGAGAACAAGCTCGGAGATGGCCACCGAGAGAGAGCAAACTCTGGTATTTTTGAACCTGTGTGCTTACCAGGAATATAAAGCAGAAATTTTTAGAGGGATGTTTTTAGCTGGGCCCAGACTCTGTTCTTCAAAGCATCATGTCAACATGCTGAGCAGTCAAACAAGTCAGAGCCAGGCGCTGCCAGATCCATTGGCTGATAACACTGACGCCAGTAGAAAAGGGTCAAATCCATGTTGTTTGACCTTCATCCCAGCGGGGGTTAAATTGGTTCTAATTAATAGACTTGGTAATAGATGGCTACCTTGGCAGAGTTTGTAACTAATTTAAATTGTTCATCCTATTAGCTTGGCCATAAACTATGCATAATTACAAAAGGATTTTGTGGACAGCCACCCTTATGTTGCCACCTTCTTAATTACAATTTATTGAATACCGTGCTACAGAGCTTACTTGTTTTGATTAACATAGGGAGGATTTTTTTTTGTCTAACACTGCCTGAGCCAATGTGTCAGGGCTCCGCTTACGGCAGTGAAGTAGCGTGTGAAAGCACAAGTGCAGCTCTGCAGAAATCGGTTCGGCTTTACGGAGGTGACTGCGAGGTTAATCTGTCTCTCTCAGTATGTCATCAGTGGCAGTTGTACCTCTGAGGGCACTTAAACAACATGAAATTAAACGTATTTGGAGGTGGTGTAAAAACGATGCCTGGAAAGGTTCTGGGCTGTGACTGTCCTGCAGCGTGGCATGGTTTTAGCCACAGGTTAGAAAGAGGCTATAAAAGGTGGGGTGGCAGTTGGCATGACCTGGCTAATATATTTCATTGCTTATCTAAATGAATCAGCTATTTAAATTAGATGCAAATTGAGTTCAAGCTTGACTTCTCCGGTGTTCCTTCTCTTGGTCAGCGCAGCAGCAGTCTGCACCGGCTGTACCGATAGGCAGTGTCTGTCTTTTAGGTACATCCTCTATCCCTGCAACTCCTGCACTGAAACTGCTCGCTGAGTGAGTGCTAACTTGGGCCAGAAAGTGAGAACTTCACACACTGAACAAAATCTTACTTTGAGTGTTTCTCAGAAGCTTCACTGAGCAGCAAATGTCTGCTGTACAGCCAGGCCTACGTTAGGAGATGGGGTGTTGCCACTCAAAACAGCATGCCATTTTAAGTAGTTATAATGGCTTTTTTTCATTCTGTTTGCCCTTTGAATCACGGGGTACACTCAAGTTACATTTTTAAGATTTTCTTCATATCTGAGGAGTGCACAAACTTGCACCGCTTTAACTGAAAGCGGAAATTGTAGATAATCTTTTTAACTCAGGGTGATGGGCCTTCAGGAAACCCTCAATTATACTAGACTGAAAATAAATTTATGGCAGTGGAAGATGTTGTGAAGACACTGCACAGTTCACCTTTCCGTGACCTTAAAAAGAGCAGATCAGCAATTACAGTGGACAATCGGAAGTTTTCTACACAAAGATTAAATTAGCGTTTGTCTTGGGCCTGTCATTTTACTCTCTTTGCTGGCAGTAAGCAGACACCTTGTCTCTCTGATCAGTACACGTGCTGGGAGAAACTTGGCTGTAGTAGTTTGGAGAGGAGTTGGGACATCCTGACATCCACTTTCAGCAGCTTGGTTTTAGGTTGACTAGAAACTCAAATTCCCTGTGCCCTACCTCCTAAAAAAACCTCACCAGCGAGGACAAAGCTCAGCTCACTGCCTTAAGGAGAAGAAGGTCGTGCTTCCAAGTAGAATATTAAAGATGTCCAGCTGGTACAAGTACTTCTTTCCCGAAGTGGTAACAGAACAGGGCTGGCTGTGACTACAGTGAGCTGTCAGAAATGATGTAAGAACATTTCCAAGACTCTTGGGAAAGACGTGAGTACTGTCTCACTGAACTGAGCTGTTTGATTCTGGGGTTTGAGACGTGCTGATTGTGCAATGCTGTAGAGTGTTCTTTGTGTTGCTCGTTATTTGATTATAATCCAGGCCCCCTAGAGACTATTGTCTATGTTGTGTTTATATCTGAGTGTGTGCTTTATGGAAGCAAGAGGTTTGCCTCTTTAAAAGCCAAACATTTACCCATCCAAGGGGGTTTTCAGGGTTTCATTTCCCTAGATGATGACATGCAACTGTTGCAGATAGCTCTAGGGCACTTTTTATGGTGGAAGGACACACGTGTGTGTGTGTGTACACGGGTGGGGGGGGGTGGGTAAGTGTGTGTGCCTGGTGATCTGGCACCTTGCATGTCCTTTCCAGCCCAGAGTTCATCAGTGGGTCAGCCAGCTCTTAATGACATCATTACACTTGTTTACTGCTCACGCGGAGGAAGCGCTGCGCTGATGGGTTTGACCACTGTCATCGGCTTTTATTTTTTGTCCAGCGCTTTCACAAAATCAGAAATGCAGAGAAGCATCTTACTTCTATAAAGTAAGTCAAGTTTCTCCTCCTGACTGAGTTAAAAGGGAAAATAAAAAGTAGAGAACTCTTAACCATCAAAATCGTATTAGAAGAACAGTATTTCATGTTGCCATTGAAATTGTTAGTGCAACTAAATAACCAGAATGCTGGCTGTAGGTAGAAAAAAGATCCGTCTCAAGGGGAGTCAGTATAATTGGGATGAACTATTCTGCAATACCTGAAGTCAGAATGGCTAAAGAGCCACAGGAATCAGTGAAAGCAGTTAAAAGACATTTGCTTTGCTTTCAAGTCAAAGATTTAGGCCAAGCCATGTTACTTGTTTCAGGATCTAGGCTTCTAAGTGTGGTTCCAGCCATCGCAGTACGCTACAGGTTTCCCATGTGGACACTGCTGTCAGTCAGCACTCCTGCAAACCCTGTCGGTTAGTGCCGCTGGCTCTGTCTTTTTGTGTACCTAGAAATATTTTCCAGTAGAAGTAGGGATTGTTCTGCAGCGAATGTGAGTCAACCACAAATGGGCCTGGTTTTTAGGGCTAAATTTCACACACTTCAGAGAAGTAGTTTACAGATCCCCAGTGCTCTGCAATCTACTGGTAGGTAGAAAACCCTTATGGCATTGAGCTGTGCTTGTTACTGACTAGCAAATTAAGGAATTACTGTGCCTCAGTGTCATATAACTGCCCCCTCAGCTGAATCTTAGGTACTGACCAGGTTTATTTCACTGGAAGGTAGAGCTCATCTCATGTTCTGTGATAGTTTAGTTGATTTTATGTCCACGTTGCAGTGAATTAACTTCATTTTGCATGGCAGTGGCCTTAAAGGATGCATGTGATAGGAAGTTGCGTCCAGAGGATGGTACCTTCCAGGGAGCTGTAACTTCTTAATACGCTGGCGCTTGATTTGTGGTTGCCCGACCGGCCCCTCCAGCTGAAATAAGCATCATTGTAGCAGAATCTGATTAGAGTTGCTTTGATCACTTCTGGATAAAAGTAATGATCCTAAGTTTCGTTTCTACATTTAAATATAATTTTATTTAACTAGAGCTCTGCTGTTTTTCACATTCTTTATAAGCAGGGTAGCTACTTTGTCTTAACAGTGCATTGAAAAAAAAAGGGTATAATCCATGAAAGACCCTTTTCAGTCAACACTGTACCCATTTGGGGGCTGCATGCTCCGGGAGCTTACAATTCTCCAATTGCTCTCCTCCTTCTTTGACTTAATAGGCTGAGAGTTAAATATGTCCTGAAAAACTGTCATTTGTACAACAGACGAATAGATTTTAGAAATTCTGCCCCGTTGCATAGCAACAGCCACCATTAAAACATAACATTTTGAAACGTACATAAAAAGATAGGAAAGCAGTTCAGCATTTGAATGCCAAAGCTTTCTTCTAAGCAGCATCCGTTATTTCTTTGAGCGAAATACAAGAAAAGCTCCTTTTGGCAGCTTTTTAGATGGTTTTAAAATGGTAGCAATTCTCTTTTTCTGGAGGCAAAGAAAGGGCGCTGGTAGGGGAGCTTGTCTGGAGCTGTTGCCGGTGTTCAGTTTATGAACAAATTTAACGTAGGCTATTTTAACTCCCAGTACTTCTCCAGTAGCCTCATGGGAAAAATTAATTTTTCAGTCAAGAGCTGCATCATATTATGCACATGGATAATCTGGAACATATTTTAGGCCTTTCTGGAGGATAGTTTAATGACAGCGTTAGAAATGTTATTCATCCGTCGGTTGCCACGTCTGGTTTTGTAACAAGCCCTCTTCCAGTTTAACAAATTGAAACACTTCCCCCCGTCTACTGCGATGTTCCTACGAGAGCTGGGGTTGTCTGTCTGCCTGTGTCCTCCCCTGGCCTGCAAACATTCCTTGTGGCTTTTCTCATTCATCGAAGCTTCTCACACTTTTACCATCCTGTCCACCTTGTTTTCTGATTCTGCTGATGTGACAGTGCAGCAAAGTCCCCTTGACTGGTGACAGGACTACAATGACCTATCACAGGTCTACATGACGATGTGGAGTAAACTTAGCTCCGGTTCACATAGCAGTGACCACAGATCACTCCCAAAGTTCAGAACAGGTCCAGCACCAGGAGGCTAATTAGGTTGCCTTTTGTGTGTAGCATCTGATGAATAAAATTTTATTGCTTCTTTTTTATAGAGCTCGTACTGGAATTTTATATATTCCCCCAAATAAGTAAATTGCTGATGTAGTACTCAAAATTATTTAGCTTAGAGCAAAACTGAAGGTGTTCTGAATTAAAGATGACACTTTTTTTTAATCAGAACTGGTAATCCATCACATACAGTCCAGCTATCCAGGGGACTAGCCCTGGGAGTCTCGGTGCCGGCTCGGAGGTGGTGCTGCAGTGATGCAGCCTTCCCCACGAGACATTAAAACCGCTCAGCATTTCACCACTAGGCACTTTGTGACAGAATTCACCTCGTAAATATAATGGCAAACTCTAAAAAAATAATCCAGTCCTACTGGCACGCAGTTTGTAGCTCTTTAATTCTTCTTTTCCATAGATTTATGTTCGGTCTGATTTCCACTTTGCTAGTTAAGAAGTAGCAGACTCTTCAACTGTTGGTTGACCCAGGCAATTTTAGGAGTTACTTCCACCAAGTCAGGTGATGGAAATAAGAGTGGTTTAGATCCACGTTTTTAATTTCACTTGTCCCTTACTCCCAACATTACCCTGTAATCTAAACTTCTGATCGTTTTTAGCTTTACAGAAATAATCTTACGTTCAATGTCAGCCTAACTTTCTGTCACAGTAAATGTTTAACTATATTACATGAACATTTAACCTGCCACGTGTTAAGAACTCTACCCTGAGAGGTGAATGCCGTAAGTGAAAACAACAATGCAGCATTTTGGAAGAGAAATGCATAAAGAGCAAACCTTCGCCTATGCTGAAATGCCCCGCTGGACCGTGGCATTTCTGCCGGGCAGATCCAATAAGTCTTTTTTTTTTTTTTCCTTTTTTTTTCCCTTTGAAATGTTGTTTACTGAGGTTCTATCCCTTCCTCCTGCCCGCTGTGTTTGCGGTACAAAAGAGCTTTCTCCACCTGCATATTTACCCTCCCCACAATTTCCTGAGATCTCTGGGGACATTTTTATATGAGCCCAGCTTGCAGGGATAGCATGCCAAGCAAATAGACACAGCAGCACCCTGGCTGTTTGTACAGGCTGGAGTGTTCTGTTTCTGTCGGTAGGTATCTACAGAGCCTCACCTCAAATGCCTAACGTTAAAAAACTTACCCCTCTCCCCACCCCCCAGATAGGCCACTTCTTTCTGCTCTGCAGCCAGACGATTTTATTGCTGGGTATTTCTTTGTGTGCTTTGGTTCCCTGGAGCAGAGGCCGGTTCTAACACATGGTGTGGCAGACATTCACCATAAAAAAGCTGTCGGTTCCCCCCCCCCAAATGCTTCCATGAACCTTCGCAGGGTGACAGCTTGTGGCCACTTGGTGCTTTTGTTGGAACGTGCACTCCATTTGACCCTGTCCCAGCGTTAATAGGATTGTAAAGGCTGACTCCTGCGTGACCTCTTCTTGCAAACAACCCTCACCCTTCCCCTTCCTCAACTGTTCTGTACAACAGAGCTGGAAAGTGTTGCTCCCAAGGCAGTCTGGAGTCGCAGTTCTTGTTGCAGATGAAAGCAATTGGAAAAACCACTGGAAAAAAGTCAGCATGGGGCCACCTGTCCTTAAATAGTCCTGACTGGGAGAACAGTAGGCATTTGTTCACTTCTTCAGGGGGAGCTGGTCTTAAATGCCTGTATGCAGACAGAAAATTACACGTTTTCCTCCCAGGAAAGGCCTCCACTGAATAGGAGACAGGTGTTTTATATGCTCCTCCGTGATTTTTTTTTTTTAGGTGCTGTTTTGTTTCCTTCAAAGGCAAAAAGGGGTGACTGGGGTACGGTTGGAACTGACTGTGGTTCGGGTGAATAATGTTAATCCCATTGAGTGCTAAGTCAACATATAATGTAATAAAAGTTCTGACTCTAGTCTTAAACTGGAACTCACTCTGATCTCCTTCTGAAGTCTCTTTAGACCTAACTTTTAATCTCATTACTGTATATTACTCCTGGTCTTAACTCAAGGCAGTTTATAATAAAGTCTGTGTTTTGCGTTTACCATGGCAGCAGGATTAAACTTAAATTAAATTCCTATAGTCTAATGTCTCTGCAACTTTTAAATACCCATCTAGAAAAGCTTGTGTGTAAAATGGGTAACATGGGTTTACTCTCTTGATTCCTCCGGGAATCTTCGTCCCTTGCAGCTTTGATATTCACTTTCCACTGTGGGAATTGAGAAAATTTTGCCACCGGCCTGCTTTGTTTGCTTACTTTTATAGAAGTGTCACTAAGGGGCTGGGTTAAGTATTTTGACCTACTTCAGGCATCAAAAGGTTCTTTTTTTTTTTTTTCCTTTCTAAAGCAAAGATTGGCTTTTCACACTGAACGGCCACACCTTTCACTCTTCCAGTAATCTGTCTTTAGCAAGCCTCTCCCAGGGAGAGCTCCTGAAAGGACTTGCCTGGCTCTGCCCCGGGGGCAAGAGAAGGGAAGGGCTGGAGGAGAAAACCCTTCTGCCATTGACAAGCAAAATACGGGGAGTCTTTTGAGGCTGTACGATTTGCCCTCCTGTGCTCATGACAGGCAAAACTCTGCCAGGATTATGGGATACACTGGAATGCATTTCTTCCGAGGACCAACTGTGAGTTAGTACTACCAGGCTTTGTAAATATATGGGGATAAGACTGACATACTTCAGTGGATTATCTACACTTTGTACTTCCTAAAAGTATGCAGGAACTTTCAGCATTGGGTGCAGAAAGGCTTTCTCTGTTTGAACAAAGGTAGCAGTCGGTGGAATGACAGATACCAACCCAAACAGAGCAACTTTTGTTCACTGGACTAGGAGGGAGGTTGAAAGGGGGAATGAAATGTGTCGACCTACCAACTACTTCCCATCTCTGTTGATCTGCGGCGAGGAGTTGCGGTTGATTTGTGGAGGCAGCAGTAATGAGATCGGGCAGGAAGGGCGCTTTGGTGTCTCTCTGCAACACTTTAATCTTCCAGTTGATACAGAGAATTGCTTCATGGACTTTTGGAATGGAAGTTACTCTGCTAATCACGCTGCGCGTTGGTGTGTCGGAGGGCTAGGAGTGAACAGTTCTGTACTAAAATACAACCCAGGTAACCCAAGGGAAGTGTCAAGCAATGGCACATCTTCTGTCACAGAAGCACTTCTGTTGTGGGCACTTTTCCAACACTTTTCTAGCACAGCGGGTTTGCTGAAGATACAGTGCCAATTAACTGGTGATGTAAAAGGGCAACATTCCTTTGCTGCTGCTCTTGAATTGCGCTAGCAATAAAATCGGACCAAACAAGTTAAGCAGCCTTGGAAATGATGTAAAATTAGCTCTAACCTCATCTCTTGCACCAACAGCGTATCCAAGACTCTGGAAGCAGAGATCATTTGTGTATATTGCGGTTGAGCGCAACTTCAATCTAGAGCAGTTTATATAAATTAGCGTCTCTATCTGATTTTGTGGCGGTCAAAAGCATAACTCTTACTCACTTGCATGACGGTGAAAACCGGGATTTAAAGCTGCAGTCGCCTTTGGGGCTTTCGGCAAGTAGCCGGCGCAGGCCTCTTGTCAGAGTCTTGCCTTAGCACCAGAGCAGCTCCGAGCTTCCCTTTGACTCCCCTCCGACCTCGGGGCAGGTCTCATTAACAGATTAAGCCCAGAGTTAAACGAGTCCTCTGGGAGCGGAGGATGCAGCCTCTGCCGAGCCTGCCGCCCCAGCCGAAATGATTTTCCGAAGGCCAGATAAGGAGTGATCTGGTGACTTGCCAGAGGGGAGAAGATCTAGAGATAAGGTTTGTTTTGCAAGACTCGGCTCATGAATAAACCCTGGGAAAATCTGCGCTAAGCCGTGATGTCACAGCCTTTGCCGGCTTTCAAGTTAATTAAGAGGAGGGCGTGTTAAGTCCCTCTGTCATCGTAAATCTCCTCTCGCATGTCCAGCGGGTGGGAGGCTCCTTGCCCCGCCGCCACCGCGCTCCTGGCCTGGCCCAGCGATCGCTTTACCAGCCTCCCCGGCCTCCTGCCCGCCAGCCGCCGGGGTCAGCCGGAGGTAACCCGGGGCGGGAAGGCTCCGGAGCGGCCGCCCCAGCGGGAGGAGCCGCCTCGCTGAGCCGCTGCCCTCGGCAATTTTCTGGTCAGTAACTTTCTGAAAGGAGAGCGTGGCTGGTGCGGCCGGGAGGGGCAGCGCAGGGTGGCGAGGGATGAAGGGCGAGAAGAAAGAGGGGCTGGATTCTTGCCGGGACGGAAAAGTGTCTGTCCAAGAACTTAGCCGAAGCACAAATTAAATATTCCTCTATCCACCCTTAAACTACTGCGAATGGGTGGCTGTGCAACATCCTGACGGCCCGAGCAATAAGCACCGTCGTGTCTTCTCCTTCCGTCCCCCGCGTTTCCCTCTGTCCCAGACAGGAACCTCTGTGTCTGTGAGAGTTGCTCTCTCCAGATTTAGCCTCCAGTTGGGACACGCTTCTTGCCAATTTACAATTATTTTTAAAAGGAAAGGAGACTCAGCCCAGACTCTGAGACCCTTGTCTACATTTTGAGAATTCTGCTCACTAATCCCAGAACCCCAGACCGGGGGTGGGGGGGTGGGAGGGACCTCTGGGGATCCTCCGGTGCCACCCCCCCTGCTCCATCCAGCAGGGCCACCCAGAGCAGGGGGCCCAGCAGCGCAGGGTCCAGGCGGGTTGAGAATCTCTCCCGAGCAGGAGA
>JAAGNO010014132.1:23667-34554 GCA_033439905.1 Ceryle rudis | reverse complement strand
CTGGTGCCACCCCCCTGCTCCACCCAGCAGGGGCACCCAGAGCAGGGGGCCCAGCAGCGCAGGGTCCAGGCGGGTTGAGAATCTCTCCAGAGCAGGAGACTCCACAACCTCTCCGGGCAGCCTGGGACAGGCTCTGTCACCCTGACAGGAAAGAAGATTTTCCTTATGTTTAAGTGGAAGTAATAAAATGGACCATTGCCTAAACTGTGCATCTATACTCCTTACAAATGCTGAGCCCTCAAATCCTAAAAATCCATGCTAAAACTAAATGATACCTTTCTTGATGTTGACTGAGCAAAGAATAAAAGGAGTTCCTTACACACTTGCTGCACGTAAATGGAAGTGCCGACTGCGCTGCCTTTGGCTAACTGGAGCTCGGGAGGCAGCAGGCAGGCCCACAGTCAGTCACCAGTTCAACAGCGAGCAAAAGGTTTTGTTCAGGAGCACCGAGAATACGCACGATTATCCCTGACTAGCCGCATGGTTGAGTGAAGACGTTACAAATAACACAACCTAGCAGTGCCAAGCAGCAGATTGTCCATCTGCAGGTGTTGCAGAAGGAGGTGAATTCAGGAGAGCACAGGACGGACAAGCAGGTTTGTAGAAAATCTCAGGAGGAGTAGGAACTCTGCAGTAAGGACCTAGAACAACGTAAGTGAAACTGCTGCAAGCAAGAAAAAAAGAAGTGTTGTCTACACAGAAACACTAAGCCAAAGCCCTGTGTTAAGATAGAGTTCAAGAGCAACAGAAGCCTCAACCGTGAGGCTCATGCAGCAACTAAAAGTCTTGTCTCTTTGTAAGGTCTGGTTCCTAGGAGGCCGGGGAGAGGCCTGTGCCAATTTAATTTGGCCAGATGTAAGACAGAAACTGAAAGCCTCATATGATCTTGTAGGAGCAGTCAAGCTTGAATTGGGACCAAAAGCATGTTGTGTTGAGTTTTATCCATCTGTAAAAAGTAGCAGAAGTGACGGCAGGAAACCTCACATCCCACTGTGTCGTTAGGGAACTTTCACCTCTCACGAAAGAATGGTCTTTTATTTACTGCTTTTTTCTTACGCGAGCTGAAGCCTTCACCTGAGTGTGAACAGTATCAAGGACACGAAAACTTCCCATAGAAAAAAATCAGTATTGAAGCACTGATGTCAGCAGGATAACCAGCAAATTCTGTCCTCCCCAGATGGCCCAGATTTTAATGGGGTCACCTTGCAAGACTTGCCTGTAGGATATTGAATGTCCCAAAGTAACTGTTGGGGCATAAAAAATGCTATGTCCAAGAGTTGCATCAGAGACAGATGTTCCTTTGACAGGTTGTCCTTTGCTTAGCTGTTCTTCCATGTATATTTCCTGACATTCCATGCGCCAGTGGCAGCTCTTGGGAATCGGAGGCTGTATGGATGCTTGAAACGGATTAAAGTGAAGAGTGAGGGACCTACTTTTTATTTTGCAATAGCTGTGTGAAACTCTGGAGTGCTGGGTATGTGAGATCAGTTTCTTGCCTTACTCCTCTTGTCTTGACACCTTATTTCCCCTTCTCTGCTCTTCCCCTCCCACCTTCCATCACTTTTCAACTTGTCAGTTAATTTTTTAGTGTCTGCTTTTGACGGATCCAGTCCTGCTAACAGCTGAAAAGTTCATGCTGATGCAGACTCTGCGGGCATCAGACGTGATGGTTACGGTTGGCATTTTGTAGTGGTTTTTATCCCCTTTCCGCAGAGAGGTAGGTTGTGAAAGAGAAAACAAGTGTGTAAGCTTATAGTTGAACAGTATTTTGTAAATATTTCCTGAAAGCTTGTGGAATTTCTCACATGTTCTTGATTTCCCTACAAGTCTGCAGAGTCGGCAGAGGAAATATCACCCAGTCTCCGAGTTCAGAAGGGAGTAAATAGCCATCAGTTTTACAAGCTTTGTGTAGATGCCAAAGCCTGGTGGCCCAGGGTGATAGGCTGACACTTTGGAAGGCAGGCCAATGCACAAGGCACATTTTTAGCCATATGCTTTATTACAGTTTTTAAGTCTGGTCACAGCTTTTTCCTTGAAAATTACTTCCCCTGAGATAAGATTTCCCATGAAACGGCTCTGGCATATTTATACATGCTCTGAAGTTTCTGGTTAACCAACTCATTAGTCCTTCGGTGATTTTAAGAACGTAAGTCTGTCAGTCTGTGTGTGTTATGTTCACAGATGTGCCAATGATTTATAAGCGGCATTAATTGCAAATTTAACCCATGTAGGAAATGGCTGAGGACCCTGGTACTTCTGTATTTTAGCCTTGCTGAGTTGCACTGGAAGAGCTCTTTGACCCTGCCATAGATTAGTTTTAGTAGCAGTTATGAGATAAGCTTAACTAGTCCTTAAAAATAAGCACATTAAAGCTCTCTGCGAGAGATTTGTTGCGGGGAGGGAATATACTGCAGGTCCTAAATTTTTATGTTGATCTTCCTGTTACTAAGTTAATTGAGTGATATAATTTAGACTTCTGGGTTTTTTTTCCTGTTCTTTCAGCATCTGAAAACTCAGAGGTTATGAAATCTTGAAGTGTAGTTGGTTTTAGCCACTATAAAAATCAACATGCCAGTCAGGTTCTTACTCGGTGCACAGTGGTATGGGAAGCAACGGTAACCCTGGACCACAGGGTATAACGCCTCTGCTTGGAAATAGCCCTGTCCTGAGGGCAGCGAAGCTCTCAGAGCATTTTCAAATCCCATTTTCCCAGTCCTCTGATCAGAGGAAACCCCGCATTTGACTATGGGAACGTCCTCATTTATTTTTTTAGTACTAAATAGTAATTCTTGCATTATCAATGCCCACAACTGCAGTTGTGAGCAGTGTCCTTTTCTTCTTTCTCTGGTGGACTTGCCGTGTGACTGACAGCACTCACCTGATCTCGGTAACACGCTCCATTCAGTAATCTGGTTTTTGCAGAACGACAAGTGACTCGCCGTTCTTAACGTGAGGAGTGCTGAGAAGACTTGGCTTGAACAGCAAAAAGGATAGATGAATTCATGTTATAGATGTCTTAGGTAGCAGAGAGATGAAATTATATTCCTTCCAGTAGCCTTAAAAGAAATAGAAAATAAGGTTCTACACCAGGAGACAAATATTTTGGTTAAATCTGTTTAGCTGGAGATTAATGTTTGAAAGACAGTGGTGGAAGCACTTGGGACTAATAGTGTCGTCTCAGTAGGAAAAATCATGCTGGATAAAGCCCCACAACACAAGTTAATGAACTTTTGCTTTTATTGGTGACTTTTCAAGTTATTTCCATGATCTCCGTGGTGGTGTAGGAATCCAGACAGGGTTGCACTGCTTCTGTCTTCATTATACATCAAATCCATGTCGTACGATTTGAATGTTTTCTTTCCACGGATATCCAGAATTATTCTTTGTGCAAGAAGTATTGTAACACTTCTACTGCGTTAAATGGGAGGGGCGAGGGACATCTTGCATATACTGGTTGCAAAATAAAGTCATGCTTGAAATTTCTCACTTTAAATGTATTAGGATGAACCTCTTGTCTGAAATGCACCTAGGACAGCGGCCTGCAAACAGCACTGCAAACAGTCACGTGTGATACGCTGATAAAATACGTGTCACTATGATGTTGTACTGCAGAGCAGGTAGTAGCTCACGTCTAGAAGTAGGTAACACGCCAGGTATGGAGGGAGGTCTGTGCTTTTAGAATAAATGTATCTTCTTGTGTGCGTGTAGCAAAAGCAGGGGTAGCTTTGAAGTTCCACGGTACAGAAGTTTTCCCAAGTGTTTCATGTATTTGTCCTGTTGGGCCAGAGATCGGATTTTTGGTGGTTGCTTGTGAAGAACCTGTAAATAGAATATCAGCACTGGGCTACAGCTCCCACCGTGCGACTCAGGTCCCACCCCCAAGTCACGGTTAGTATTAAATCAAACAATGCAACGGGCCTGGCAGCGAACACACATCAAAGATATTTGTCAAACTGTTGAAGTTAGAAGCATGTTTTAATTATTCTAGATTTGAAGCAGAAGCAGTTTGAGTCTAACAAAAATTTCTTGCTGCAGATCATCCTGTGGGGTCGAACTGAGAAATGCCTGAAGGAGACCGCAGAGGAAATCAGGACGATGGGGACAGAATGCCATTATTTCATTTGCGATGTAGGAAATCGAGAGGAGGTCTATCGGCAAGCGAAAGCCGTGCGGGAAAAGGTCAGTGCCTGCGGAAGGGCTGTTGGTGGGCAGCATTTGGTAACGACTCCGATTGGATGAGAGAGAAAAAAAAAAAAAAATACTGGCAAATTGGGAAAAAAAGAAGCGTGTCCATCCAGAGTATGTTGTACAAAGTCCGGCCACCTGTTTTAAGTGATCCAGGAGGATTACAAGGCCTATGGGCAAGAATGTCAAAAGCAATGAAAATAATCCTGTATTTAGGCAACAGTGGGTGTTCAGATGCGGTGGGGATTGCTGATTTATCCCGAGAGGCGCTAGCTGTAAGAAGACATTTGCTTTTGTCGCAGGTGGGTGATATCACTATCCTGGTGAACAATGCTGCTGTGGTCCACGGTAAGAGCCTGATGGACAGCGATGACGATGCGCTGCTCAAATCACAGCATATAAACACCCTGGGACAGTTCTGGGTAAGATAAGCTCTTGTATCATGTGTATTCAGAACTGGGAATGAGAGTAGCAGGTCACAGCCAGGAAACACTTGGCTGCTACTAGCTCTTTCTAAATGATGCTAGGTAAACTCTGACACGAAAAGGAGACAGGAAGAACAATGTGAGGGGCAAAGACCAGAGAAAAGAAGTCTAAAAAACATATATAGTAACACAGTATTTGATGCTCTTGTATCCCCCTTCTGTGATTTCCAGTAAAACATTTGATTTATTTTGAGAAAGCCTGAGCTGACAGAGTCTGGAACATCAGAGGAGCACGAGGGCACGTTGCTCAGGGAAGGAAGCTCGTGTGAACCTCATTCCATTTTGAATTAGATAACTAATAAAAAAAGGACTCCGTCGTCTGCAAGTTCTTAAAGTTACAAGGCATTCTGTTCGTGGCCTTTATCTGCTTGCCTATGTGCTAGGAAAGATTTTGTTTAGTTTCTCCACACTTGGCTTGTTTAGAATCCTTCAGAAAATGCCAAAGCCACAAGGTGCTGGGTGCCATCCCGCTCCTTTCCTGGCACACCGAACAGCACACTTCGGCTTGTTGAGAGACAACAAAGTGTCACCTTATTTTTTTTTTTTTCTCAGTTACTATTGTTTTTCTTCTATCTCTGCTGAGCGAATTTTTAAATTTTCTTGTAAACTCTGTTGTTCTTCAGACCACCAAAGCGTTCCTGCCAAGGATGCTGGAGTTGCAGAATGGACACATTGTTTGCCTGAACTCTGTGCTGGCCTTGTCAGCCATCCCCGGTGCCATTGACTATTGCACCTCCAAAGCCTCTTCCTTTGCCTTTATGGAGAGCCTGACCTTGGGGCTGCTGGACTGTCCGGGAGTGAATGCCACAACAGTCCTGCCCTTCCACACCAGCACGGAGATGTTTCAGGGCATGAGAATCAGGTCAGTCCAGGGGAGCTACAGTAAAGCATCTCATTTTAAATGAATCATCAGAATACACTCCTAATTAATGCTTCATTTAGTTAAGAGAATTTGATGTCTCATTTGGCTGCCTGGGAACAGAGGGTCACTCTAGGCCACCTGGGACTCATCAGACTGGTTCCCTCAGTTTGCTGGCGTATTCATCCCGCCTGCCTGTGCTGAGCCAGAGGTTTGCTTCTCCGGAGCAAACGGAAAGCTGGTTTGCCCTGAGTGCATTTGGGCCATATGCAGCTACCAGAGAGGGAGGGAGGGGAGGCAGCCTGAAAATTGAGGTCATTCAAAAGGAGCAGCCTACAAATTACTTGAGAATTAACAGTACAAATTCCTTCTTTATTTGTTGAAATAATTAATTATTTCCCACTGAAAGGAATGACAGCCACTTACTGCACTAAGGCTATCAGTACCTCCTTTTTACCTCCAGGAGAACAAGCTAAATTCAAAGACTAATGGCTGACCAATTAATCTTTTACAACGGACAAAATAACCTATTAATATCGTTTGTGCTCTCTCAGTGAAGAAAATACGCAGTGTCAAGCTGTTGCCGGAGCTGGGGAAAACCTTATGTGGGGTGTTAAAAGCAGTGGGGGAAAATATTTGCCTTTCACCTGGCAAGAATTTAGATCAAGCAAAGAGAAAAGAGAGGAAGAGGAAAAAGCAACCCTGAAAAGACAAGTGTTTTGGTATCGCTTTGTATGCAGTTTAAGAAAATCCCTGAACATTCTTACCTGTTTAGCTAACCCAGTAGTACTGGTTGGAACCGGGCTTTCTAGCCTCCTGGCTGGAACTGGAACTTTCTGCTTCTTCTGGCCTGCTTTAGGGCGCGTTTGAATGTCAGTAACCAGCCATAGCTTAGTGAGTAGCAGGACTTGGACGGTGATGTCTGAAAGAAGGAGTTTGGTTAATAAATAATTCTTCTATTTTTACTTTATTTATTCAGGTTCCCTAATCTTTTTCCCCCTCTCAAGCCAGAGACGGTGGCTAGGAGGACAGTAGAAGCTGTTCAGATGAATCAAGCCTTCCTGCTCCTTCCATGGACAATGCATGTTCTTGTCATCCTAAAAAGGTAACCGTTTCCTTTGCCCAGCAATAGCGTAGCCAGTTAGGCAAGACTGGCTTACACTCCTGGGTGTCTGCCCACCAAGAGAACCTCAGCTTGACACTAACCCACTATCCAGGATCACACTGGTTCATCCTCTCCCGTGATAAGACAGTCATAGGAGCAAAAGGGAGAGGAAATTCCCTTTGTAGATGTTTGCCCAGGGTATAACCTCTTTATGAAACCAGTTTCACTCCCAAAATTTGGGTTCCTGAGGTCTGAACTGGAACTTGTATTGAGGAAATGTAACAATTAACAAATACATGTAGTTGATTTTGATTAGCAAGCCACAACCTGGACTCCAGACTTCATGCTCTGAAGGTTATCTGTACAATCGGATATGTACATCACAGCTATGTTTAGAGAGCATTGCTTGTGCTAAAGCAGTGAAACTATTGGAAAAATATTTTTGTGTACGATTAGGACAGGGATTTTAAAGTCTCCGTGGAAAGAAAATCCTAACTTTGTATCCTGAAACAACTAAAGAGAAAGGACATTTAAAATTGTGTTTCCATGAGAGTTTGCACTAAAACCTTTGGAAAACCTGCTTCAGTCATGAACTGAAACAAGGCCTTGAGATTTGTGTGGAAAATATTAAAAAACCTCCATTTTAAACAAGAAAAAACAATTCTCAATAAATGCTTTGTTCTAAATGTAAAATTTGGGTTACTCTCAAAAGTTCCCAGAAATTCTACAGGCTGAAAAAGGGCTGTTCTTCTTTACTGTAAGAATTATTCATTGATTTTTCCATCACAGTAGCTGTCAGAGATTAGGTCTACATCCCTCTGTCAGGAGATGAGATCTATATCTGCACCGTATGATAAGGAGGCCACATGCCTAGCACAGACAGATGGCAAGTTAACCAGAGAGCTCAGTTTAAATTCGGGTGTTTCAGAGTATAAGATTTTGCCCAATATTTGGGAGGAATAAAACATCGAATCGTAGAAAGGTGGGGTCTGGAAGGGACCTCTGGAGATCATCGAGTCCAACCCCCCTGCCAGAGCAGGGTCACCCAGGGCAGCCCACACAGCAACAGAGCCAGGTGGGGTTGGAATCTCTCCAGAGCAGGAGACTCCACAGCCTCTCTGGGCAGCCTGTTCCAGGCTCTGGCACCCTCACAATAGAGTTCCTCCTCATGTTGAGGTGGAACCTTCTATGCTCCAGTTTATACCCATTGTTCCTTGTCCTGTTGCCAGGCTCTACAGAAAAGAGCCTGGCCCCTTCCATTTGACACCCACCCTGCAGATGTTTATAGACATGAATAAGATCCCCTCTCAGGCTTCTCCTCTCAAGACTAAACAGCCCCAGTTCCCTCCATCTTTCAACGTGATGGTATCTTCAAAGTCACGGTTCTTGCAGCCCTTGTTGGGTGAATATTTCTGTAGAGAAAGAGCAACCTGATGGAACTTTCTCCCTATCACCCTACTCACAGCAGGATCCTGACGTGTTTTGTCTGGGCGCTCTCGCTAGCTGATCGTTGAGTCTGTGTAGTGTGCACCCAAAGCCATAGTTCCACATCCTCCCACTAGAGAACACTGAGGTTTGGCTGGTCTGCTAATTTTCTTTCTGCTTCTCTTGCAGCATTCTCCCTCAGGCAGCACTTGAAGAAATCCACAAGTTTTCCGGGACCTACACCTGCATGAACACTTTTAAAGGACGAACATAAACCTGATGGTGCAGGGACTGTTCTTCAGTCAGACCGACACAGGCATGAAAATCCTGACAAGACTGTGAATCAGCGGGCTTGGCTTTTAGCCTGCTCATGTGACTTGCGCTGCTCTGAGGCAGCACATTTCTTGCAGGTCATATCCATAGTAACATGACCTTTGCACAGGATTGAGTGACTAGACTGTGGACCCTTGGAAAGAAAAACAAAAAGTGTGAAATGTTTATATGATGCTTAATTCTTTAGAGTTCAACTGTTAAATCTACTCATAGTTTTAAGATGTCATTTTTGTCTTTCAAGTGTCTGTATGCTCTCTCAGCTGAGAGGCAGCACATCACACCCTGTACCTACTTTATCCCCTCTCTTCAGGGGAACCACAATTACAAACTGGTTTCGTTTCAGCTTTTTGAATGGCCAACTTAAAAATAATACTTTGAGGAGCTAAAAGTTACGGACATTTAATGGAAGCTTTCTTCCCTTTCTTCACTGTACACCACGAAGCCGTTTCCAACTCACATCAGGGAAGGAGCAAAGTGTGGAGCGATGTTTTCTTTGTGAAAGGCCACCCAGGACTTCTGTCTGGAAGGCCTGTGCTGAGCCCGGGATGGCTGTCTTACCTGTGAAGGCTGGAGAGAAATGCTCGGTCAGAAGAGCAGGCAGTGTGAATAGTGGGAGATTCTTTCTGTCACTGAACTCATATATGAAATTTAATTCTCTTTCTGAATGTTTTTGATTCATTTATGATAATATATATATATATTTAGCATTAATCCCAGATCGCCACGCATGTAGGCAGCATCGCGCTGGGGATGAACTAAATGTAGAACTAAAACTACAGCCTGCTTGTACAAACATGCATTCACTGACATAATCCATGCAGAGGAAATCCATTGTATCAGTCTGCACGGTGAAGTAAGTGGAATAACACTCTAAAAATAGAAGAGCCAGTACTGTACCGCTCATGAAATGTGAAGTTGGGAAGCACAGACAGCAAAGACATGATTAAATGCACATTGAATTCAACTGGGAATATACCCCTTGTTTTTTAGGGGCATTGAATCAGGCACTGATCAGCCAAAAGTGATAAATACTGCTTGGACTGAAATGCCAGAAGCAGCTAGACTTTATTTATTTTTGTAATGATATATTCTCTTTGACAGCCTAGTAAGAGCAGCACTGCATTCCTATGCCAGATGCAGTGTGCAGCACTTGGCATCGTAATGCAGCTGAAACGTTATTTGGGACTCTGCTAAAGAGGAATTAATATAATTACAAGAAAGTAGCAAACCTAACTGGAGAAGACCTGAATGAAGCACCTCAAGGAAGGTTAAAATGAAGGGGCGAATTTAGGACTCCTGAGTTGAATTTTGAGCTTTTCCTTAGATGTCCTGTGTGACCTGGGGGCAAACTGCGTCATTTCAAGGTGCCCCCTGACCCGCAAAGCAGATATTTCCTGTGTTTCCCTACCTCAAAAGCTGTAAGCCTGGCTACCCAAGTGTTTGTCAAGTTCAAATGGAACATGCTTTAGAAAGGAAAAGCAGTATTTGTTCATAAACCAAGAAGTTCTGTATAAAAATTTAGAAGAAAAAAAAACCCCATATGCCCAGATCTGTAATTTCCTGAAAGAGATCCGGGTTACAGCAGAAAAGCTGTCAGCTGTGTTTGAAAAACTCCTTTGGTTCTGCCATGTAGAATGGGGACCAACTAAGGGGCAATGATGCGAGTGTTGAAATCTGAAGGCCTGAGCCTTGCTGTGGATCAGTAGATCTGCCTCTTCTGAGCAGCTGGAGGAAGCTGTTGCCAGCAGTGGCAGTCCCAAGCCCTGCTGCCTGCGTGGGTATCCACAGGAGCTCCCCTCGCTGGGTCAGTGCTTTCCTTCTGAGTGCACAACATAGAAACTGTAGCACTGTGCCAGCCTTGAAAAGGTTTCTAACAATGGAGTTTTGTTTTAAATTCCGAGATGTCTGAGGCTCTCTAGGGAGGATGAAAAGAAACTTTGATCTCTGTGATTTTGACGCCCACCCTAATAGATGCTTTCAGCTTTTATTTTTTTGCTAATTTTTGGAGAAGAAACTCAGTTCATTGAAAACACGAGTGCAACGAGGGGAGCAGCCTTCCAGGATCTGCCAGGAATACTGAAGGTACCATATTTATCGAGAGGCGCTCGGGAGAGGAAGGGAAGATTACACGTACCTCCCTTTCTGCAGGCTAATCCCTGCCAGTTTGTCACCAGTCCCAGTCAGGCATGCCAGGCTTGTCGATGCAAGAGCAAACAGAGCTGGCGAAGGAGGGCACCCTGCAGCATCCCCCTTTACATTAAACCTTTATGCTGAGATTCTGTCCATTGATAACATCAATGTGAGGTACAGACTAATGATGTGAGGTACAGACTAATGATGTGAGGTACAGACTAATGCGAGGTACAGACTAATGCGCACATGGCAGTTAAGTCCCCACTCATCCCCAAATCCTGTCTCGGAGGAATCTGCTCTTTTTCTTCAGTGCATAAAAGATGTTCCCTATCTGCAGAGGTTTTCTTGCATGCTAAGTGCTG
>JAAGNO010014132.1:5586-23567 GCA_033439905.1 Ceryle rudis | reverse complement strand
GGAGGAATCTGCTCTTTTTCTTCAGTGCATAAAAGATGTTCCCTATCTGCAGAGGTTTTCTTGCATGCTAAGTGCTGTCGATGTCTTTCTGATGAATACAAACAAGTCAGAACATAGCTGAGACTCTCCTCATCTCCCTCCTCTCATACACACAGGCACAAACTTCCCTCTCTCTTTCCCTCAGGGTCTCTGAGCGGACAGCAGGTCAAATAGCAGTCACAGTGGGGGAGAGGTATGCAGCAAACAGAAAATAATGAGGAAAACATTGACTTTGCTTCTCAGATAGTGAGGAGGAGTTGGGTAAGAGAGTTTCTTGTCCTGTGAGTGTTGCAAGATAGACTGCTCTCCATCCAGGGAGCTACTCGCAGATTTGGATGGATACATTTGAAGACTTTTGGGGTTTTTTTATAGAAAGGCTCCTCTGGAATGCCAGCCGAGGTCTACCGTCCCTTTGCACATAAGGTTAGTGTTGGGTAATCTTAAAGTGCTGCAAATGTCGAGAGGCTTTGTTGAAGCCTAAGGCCTTCTCAAAGGAATTTCCGCCCTTTGACTTATTTTAATTTTGGTTTTCCCTGCTCCCTCCACTGCCTCCTGCTTTCCACTGCACAACTATTTTTTTTTTTTTTCCCTTCTGTTTTCCTATGTCATTACTGCACTTTTCAGTGCCACCATATTGAAGCCAGATGTCATACAAAAGAGTCTGGAGTAAATCGAAATCGGGGTAGATATTTATTATCCTGCTGGAGGAATCTACGTGAAGTTGTGGGAGCAGATCACAGAAGTTTCATATGAAATTAAGAAATCAGTTTTACTTGTTCCCATCTATGAAGAAGCAGAAGACCCCTTACTATTGGTTTGGGGTTTTTTTTTTAATTGTACAGGAGATTGCTGCTGGTTTAGAATTTGAATGATAGCAAAACGCTAGCCGTTTTGGGACATATGTTCTCCTGACCCTATTTAAATGGGAGGCTTTTGCAGTTCCAGGTGTTTTCAGAGGCTGGTGTTCGTACAAAGTAATTTTGAGAATGAACGAGGCAGGGCAGGGAGAGGAGGAGTCCTTTGTAAGTAAATCTGATTCGTCATGTTCAATATTTAATGTTGTGTTTTGTCTTTTTGATGAGAAAAAAAAAAAATAATCCTGTTCTGTCATGCACCCCTGGTGAACTCTAAAAGACTCCTTCCAGCCATATCCCTCCTGGTGGCATGTTCTGAGCAGGACGAAGAGAAGGAGTGAGCCCTGAAAGCGGGAGCTGTACTCTACCCACTCTTCCATTGTTCGGTTGAGGTTAAAAAGGGGCAGAGTCCATCCCTAGAGTTCTAGAACTTCACAGAAAGTGCCCGGGCAAGTGATTCTGATGTTTGCAAAATGAAACTTGTACTTTTATGTAATGTGTTAATTAGTGTGGGCGGATATGATCAGATCTAGTCTTGCAAGCCTTTCAGACAACTCCCTGAACACTCCCACCTTCAGATATTAACAGATAGCTCTGCACTTGCCAAATCTCATAAAAACCCGGTAACAGACTTAATGCAAGCAGAGCATAAGTGGGTGCGTTTATTTCAAAGGGAACACATCTGTTCATAGCAGGCATTAATTTGGTCTAGCGTTCTCCTCTAGCTGAAATGCAACTGTTGAGAAAAGAATGCAGGGTGACCTTGGATCATCTGTTTTGTTTTTATTTCTTCATGTGGCTTTAATAAACTTAATCTGGGTGACAGCCACTTTTTTTTGACAGCACTTGTTCGTAAGTTTGGGGGTAAAGCAAGATTATGTCAAATGTAATCTTTTACGTTTTTCACTAAGCGACCAACAGCCCGAGAATCCGAATATTCTGCACCGTCTTTGTAGCCCTCAACCTGTTGATGCTGCTGAGCCTGTCAGAGTTTGGAGGCTGAGCAAAACCCATCAATCACAAGCAGCAGTGACATTCCCTAGTGACCAGAACCCTCTTTGTTAGAGTGCTTTTCTGAAGGAGATTCTGAGATGTGAATAGTGGCGGGCACCTCTCACAGATTTCAGCAACTGACTTGCAAAAGGACATGAAGAAAACCAGAGCTTCACCTTCTCCCTGCTACTCACTCTCTTTTATCCGGTGTTCCTATGGGAAGCTGTCTATTCAGTCAGTTCTGGTGGCTGATAAACCTCCTCTTCCCACCCTCTAAGATCACTTCGGTACCTTTCTTCAGTGCGTTCAGGGAGTTGACAGCTTCAACAGAAGCAGCCCTTTCTGCACTCCTGAGGGAAGTCAGATCAGCAAGGTAATGGTCCGAGAGAAGACCAGGCTCTGTCTTGATGAGGCTGAGGTACCCCAGCCTGGAGACTACAGATGGAAGACACAGGACACGAGTGTTGCCAGTGCCACAGAAGGTAGAGAGTTGAGTTCCCTTTGCTCCTGTCACTTTTTTTAAACATAACATCCTATTTTGTTTCTGTAACAGATCGCTGAAGCTGATGCTTTGGCAGAAACACTGATCCAGCCTGTGTGGACTGGATACAAAAGAAAAGTGGGGACCTCTGAGGGGACAATTTTTATCTTCACACCTTCCCAAAGAGTCCGAATTTACTAGTTCCTTATGGTCGCCTTTGCCATGGGCATCATGACGTAGTAATGCAAAAAAAAAGAAAAAATGAAAGCAAATGAGCATGCTGATTTTTCTGCATGAATGTAGAGAAGAACAGTTCCTCCTTAAATGAGGGAAGAAAGCACTCCAGTCTGGGCGTGAGAGTGACGGAAGAGTAAGTGTATGAGAAAACAAAATAGAGGATCCATGCGATCTTAGGTGGCCCTAAACTGACAGAGGTGAGATGCCCCCTTATATTCCTGAAGTTCTGTAATAGTAGAGGCCTGTGATTTCCATCCGAACACCAAGCCCATAAAAGAAGCCTGTTGCTAGTCCTGCTCGTTCCTATGGGTCACCATGCCCTAAAGAGCAGTCCATTATGTAGTTTGCTGGCTCGAAACACCCCAATACAGCAGGTGCTGTTTGTTGGCTCTTGGGTTTTTTGAGGAAGAGAAAGCAACCCTTACGTGTAAAGACAAGGAAGGTCAGTTTGACTCACCACTCACTTTTTCCTAGCCAGCTGCAAAGGTCATCCATCATGCCAAGGTATTACAAGGACACGTGGTTCTCTGGCTTGTGTTGGTAATCGTCCTGACCCAGTGCTACAGTTCAGTTTCCTGTTTTTTTTCTTATGCAAAGCATTTTGTTTGTTTGTTTGTCCATTTGAATTTTATTTATCTGAAAGCGTTACCTCTGTATGGTAAAGGCTTTTCACAGACAGGCATCCTAGACGGGAAATCTCCCCATGTATGTTTATCAAAGAATACAGAGGTGAAGAGTTGCTGTTTGACACCTCCCCCAAGCTTCTTCCTCCCCAAGCAACGTGGAATTAATGTAGAGGAACACTGCTGGAGTATTGGTGCCTTGAATCGAGACATCTCAGCAGCCTGTTGGCTTCTACATGAAGATGACCCTGGCTTCCAAAACTGACTTCCTCTGTGTCTCCTGAGGCAGTTGCCGCTGTGATTGGTTACCTGAGCAAATCGCTGTCACGCTGCACCGCTGCAGAGGGAGACTGCGTGGAAAGCTGTGGTGCATATAATAACCCATCAACCTGACTTAGACTTCTAGCTTAAAGAATACTCCAACAGATTAAAGAATGAGATGACACATGATAGCCAGTACAAAACCAAGTACTGCAGTCAGGTCTCTAGTTGCCCTTAGGTGCCCGGGAATAGCCCCCATGAGTCTCAGAACTCCTGCCTTAAATTTGACCTGTCTGGTTGCTTCCTTTGAACCACCACGTGCAAGCACTGGGCTTTGTGAACACGCTGAAATGCTTCTTTATCCTCCTTTTTTACCGTGGTGCAATTTGGAGCATAGCCACCAGCTGCTGCTTCTGTTGAGGGCATTGCTATCGATCCGATCGGCCTTCCCAGATACCCTTCTGGCACAGTACAGTATAACGGCAGCTCTAAGAGAAGGAGGCAGTTCTTTGCTATCTTCCCCAGGAAAGTCAACGGTTAGTGCCTTTCTGCTGAGAGAAGACTGAAGCACATGCAGGGGAGATAGGATTTCTGGAATATTTTGGCTATATGAGAAATGCTGTCCTATGGAACAAGGCTTTATAACACAAAGGGCTCATCTCAGAAGAATGTCGATGGAAGATGGAAATGGACGTAATGGAAAACAAGTGATATCTGAACACAGGTTTCCTCATCCTGGAGCCTGCTGGGAATGCTGATTTCACGTGGACAGGCCATAGCGAAGTCCTTGTGCCCCCCGCGGCTTTGCCTATTACAGGTAATAGCAGAGGTGACAAGCTCGTTGTCTCTGCTCTCTCAGCTTTTTTCAATGTAACAAAATAAGTGTTTTTACCAAAAAAAAAAATCCATCCATCAGAGAACAAAGCAATTATTTAGTTCAGAGTCAGCCTTAGAGAATGGAGAAGACGCTCTAAGGTATCAGAAAGAGAAGCCACAGCATCTCCTGGCTGATCCTTGAGGTTTCAGGCCACATTTCCCCTTGTTAATAATAAATGAAGTGGGAAGAATGTGATTGACTCAAATCAGTAATGGGATTACACAGAATCACAAAGCAGTTTGTGAGCTATTGCTTGGCCTTCTTTTCCCCAGCAAGAAAATACCCCGTGGTCTCTTCTGGACTCCCTTCAGGGCTGCAAATTCAGAGAATACTTTTGAATATCTGGGCAATATTTTGTTACTATTCTAAGAGCTACGCAAAAGCCAGTAGAGAGAGACACCAGCAAGAAGTATGGTGTGTGCTTCCGTGGCTGAACAGTCTGTAACTTCCAGTGTTCTACTGTTCTGGAGTATTCAGTACTAGCCATCTGATGTGTTTCATCTGTCGGCTGTTGCAAAAAACCCCTTCTTCACCCACATCAACTATTGCAACACTTTTGAACCCTAAACCACATTCAGCTTCTCTGTCATCCTGTTGGCATAGCTGAGGTTTAACAAGCGTGTTAATCAAATGAAATATAGCCTTGAATTTATTTAGGAGAGATCTGATGCAGAAAAAGAATTAAAAAAAAAAACCAAAAAACCCAAAAACCCAACAAAAGTTGATGTCCTGCAGCAGAAGTTGCTACATACATTAACAACCAAAGGAGTCGTGTACAAAGAACTGTGTTTAATCATTCAGTGCAGTGCTCTGCTTCCATTGTGACAGGATTATGACACTGAGCCTTCTGACCTCCCTGTGACTGTTTTAAACATACAGGGTCAATGCATCTTTATTCCAGTTTTAAAACCAGGTTTCCTGATGCACGTCCCCTCTGTTCAAAGGAATTACAGAACTCTAAGTTTTCTTATGCAAAAACTCTGAAGTTTGGTTGGTTGTTTCTTTAACTCGGACGAGTACTCCTCACAGCTCTCATTCCCTCCACCAATCGAGAAAATAACCTTAGTTCTTTCGGACTCTTAAGCCCCATATTGATTGTATTGGGTCTGACTGGTGCTTTCTGGCTGGAGCTGTCACGTTTCCTGCGATGCAGCCTGGTAGGTAGCGTTGCAGTCTTCAGTATTTCCCTTTAAAAACCTCTTCCTATCGTCAGTCGGATTTGCCGATGGCTCCTAATGGCCAGAGGAGGTTACAGTCTGTCTGTCTTCTCCAGTGAACCGAGTTCTTGCGAATGAACTCTCAGAGAAGACCTTCTTTTGAATGAGCCACAGGAGCCATGCTGAGTTTGTTTTAGTTGGGTTTATTTTAGTTTGGTCTGATTTTTGCTGATCCCTTCATTTTTTCATCATTTTGTCTGTCTCTTCCAATTGTTCCTGTTGGGGAGGACTGTGTTTTGAGGGTTTCTGAGCCAGAATGCTGTGCATGCAGATTATTTATCTCTGCACCTTCCCTTCGGGCAGACTCTCACCTGTGCGTGCCTGTGTCCACACCTTCTTATGCATGAGCACTGCAACTGCCCTAAATCTGTCAGATTAGACTCCTTTCGCGCGGGCCGTGTGCGGAAGCCCAGCGCACTGGCATTGCTGCTGCCTCCTCACTAGAGAACTGCGCAGCCTTGTGAATACCAGCGGGATCTGCACTTTAATTGGGAAGGACTGTTAGCTCGTGGTTGGCCAGAAAGAACATCGCTTTGTGGTCAGAGGGGGAATCGTGAGCTAAAAGTCAAGCAATGAAGGAAGGAAGGTTTGCTGACATGGACAGTATATGCATGGCAGGTCCAGAGAGCGCAAGCGTTAGGTTTAGGTGCAACCACCCCGCTCTCTGGGACAAAATACTGAACTGTAGATCTACTGGCATTTCTAGATCAGGACTGAAGTAGGAAATAGGCAGGAAAGCACATGAACCCTTTCCATCTGTCTGAAACTCCTGTTCTAGTGATCTTCACGACATCTAGCAGTGCTGTTCGACATGGGCAATTCTCCCTATAAAATCAGCCTGCTTTCTTTCAATGGATTATTTTTAAACAGACTTCTTTCAAGTTTTCATTATCAAATACTCCATACACTTCATGGTTCCGTGCCAATGATTTGCTTGCAAGCTATTCCCCATAAGCATCCCTTTGAGTGCTTGCCATTAATGAATGTAGTTTTCCTGTGGAACTGGCCATCCCAGTCACACGGTGGCTTTGCTTTCCCCTGGCTGGATGTCTTCCAATCCCACAGAAAGCTTTCTAGGGGCTCCGGGATGTCTGATGATGGCTGTGAGATGGCTTCTGGCAACACTGTTAATGCAAATGCGTACTTCAGTGTGTTCTCGTGACATATTCCAACCTTGCAATCAAAAACTAATTCGAGATACTGTCAAAAGTGCATTTGCCTAATACCAGAACATTCTCAGAGTTTCGTTTTCTTCCCTTCACTGGATTCACCTCTCTCAGCTTCAGATTGTCAAGGAAATAAAAAAAATCACACCGTGCTGATCCTGGAAATAGCTAATTAATGGAACAGCACCCTCCTGACATCAGGGCATGGCACAGTTCCACATGAGGGGAACAGCATGATGGTCCTTTGGGATTTGTTTTGCTGCATACTCGCTCCTAGTTCACTGAAGAAAGTAAAAGCACAAGTGGAATAAAGTTGTGCTGCCACTTAGATTTGGAAAGTGAGCAAATGTAGAAAACGAGCAGAGTGTCTGAAGGCCCTGAGAACACGGGTGCATTAGCAGAAGGGTTGTGCGTGCTGCTGAGCATGATTCCGTTCTCCTGATGTACATCTTCTGCCTCTTCACTCTGCCTCTGGACTATAAATTTGAACTTTGTCCACCAAACCTGCAAGCTTAGGCTCTTGACACACACCTTTGCAACCCGGGCCCTACTGGAGCGTTTCAGGGTCTATTAACAGGGGAAGGGCAAACCAGAAACGTGTCCAGTCCCTGAGTGAGCTGATAGGTGATGGCACTGGTGGTATAGCCCTCAGGCCACCCTGACGCCTTTCCACGACAGCAGCCTCAGTCCCTACGGTTCACAGGCAAATGCTGCTCTGCTAAGACCCAGGTTTGACCAGCACAGCAAAATCCAGTATTTGCCCACGAGCTCTTGGTTAATGGTATCGCTCTACAGACACAAACGCTACCGGCACATTTGTCATCGAGTTTCACACTTGGACTCAACCCGATAGATTCCAACAGCTTCCTATAAATGCCACAACTGCAACATTTCCGTGCCTTGGAACAAAGCAAGGCTTGAAAATCTGCCCCTTCGGCTCCTCCCCGGTAGCTTGCGAGGTGTGTTTTGGTCAAGGGGGAAAAGATCCACTGTGCTGAACCCGCCTAGAAATGCAAAGCCTCTGAGGGTTTAGTCGCAGGACCGTTTGCTTGGGGGCACTCGCGATGGGTTTCTTCCTTGGAACTTTCAGCAAGCAGCCTTTGTTTGCATTTTTCTGTGGTATGTGTTTACCGTTAATTTGCGCTGCGCATACTGTGAGAAATTAAGCCATTATGTTGGTATTTCTTCTTTTTTTTCTTTCTCCTGCTTTCATTCTTTTTACTCCCCCTTCAAAATCCTTACAATTCCTTTCATTATTTGATGTTAACAGGACAAAAGAAATAAATACTTGAAAGAAGATACAAGCTGTGTTTCTGTTTTACTTTGGAGCTGCTGTGGTAACTGAATACCAGTCTGCAAGGTCAGGAAAAAAAAAGAGAAAAAGAAAAAAAAGAAAACTGCCAGAAAACCTCAGCGCTCAAGCCACAGGTTGCATTGCCCATTGTAAAGCAATTTTCAGCCCACATGCCTAAAGAGCATAACAGTTGCTCTGTAAATCTCCGAGTGTTTCATATAGTTTCCTTGTCATGTGGCCATTAAGTTTTATAACCTTTATATTTCAAGCGAAACAACGACCGCGGATTCCTTCTAAATGTCCTAATCGGTTCCACATGTTAGCAATTTTTAATATTTTGGTTGCTCAGTAGGTAGCGAAGCCGCCCGTGGGACGGTTGGTCTTGGCCGCGGAGCCCGGCCTCTGCCTGGCCGGGGGATAAACTCCCGCTCCTGCCGAGCGCCTGCCGCCAGCCCCTCCGTCCCCGCCGCCCCGAGCGCCCTGCCCGAGGCGGCTCCGTGCGGGGAGTTGCCGCTGAGCCTCGCAGCGCCCACCCGCTGCCGGGACAGGGGTGCCACGGGCTCCCTCTTGTCCCCGTGCTGTGCCCCAGCAGACGGTAACGGGTGGCAAACGCCATTAATGGCCATCGTGGGGGGGGCTCCGCCTGCCTGCACGCTGTGGAACCTTCTGGAGAGGCGAGGTGAGTGGAAAGGGAGGGTTTGTTTTGGAGGGAGTCTCTCGACCAAAAAACCAACCCCAACCTACCCCCAAAGCGAAGAAGCGAGGGCGTCCGTCACCTTCGCCGGCCGGTGTTGTGGGAAGGGGAGTTCCACAGCAGGTCGACATCGACAGCTGGGCTGGGAGGGGAGGCCAGGGACCACACAGAGGGTGGGTGAGGGGAAGCGCGGCCATGGGGGGAAGGAAGTGGGTGGGTGGATGGGTGGGGGGCACAAAGGAGCTTGAGCCGGCTGCGGATGAAGCTTCCTGGAAGGCTGAGAGCAGCCCTTGCTGCTGGGGAAGGAGCGGGGTGAGTGCTGGGTGCTGGCTACCACCGTGGGGAGGAGTCATCAGTGCCATGACAGGGTGTGTTGTCTGTGGAAGCTGCAGGTGACCCACCTGAGTGGGGACAGGCCTGGGACCCTGCGCCTCCCCTGCAGAAGGGCTTTCAGGTGAGGACCATTGTCCTCAGATGGGGTCATTTTCATCTCTTTGTCTTTAACTCCTTTTCTCTTTAAGCGGAGTACCTCAAGTTCTCAGTAAGCAGCCTGCCCCATGAGGGCCTGCTGTGGGAGTTCATCCAGACACGTCCTCATGACAGAGGCAACGAGTGGAGGTGCATTGAACCAAGGTTTATGTTGGTGATGGTCTGTCAGCAATCACAGGGGAGGAGTTCTCCAGCTTGTGGAATCAGAAAGAACAAAAGAACCTGCCAGCGAGACCGAAATGCTGAGGTTCCGATTGCTGCCCTTCTGGATTTTCATAAAGTAGGGTTTTTTTGGGGGGGAGGGGGTGGAGCTGTTGAGTTTTTGTTTATTTGTTGCCTTTTTTTTTTTTTTTCTTTCCCCCCACAAACAGCAGAAGCCTTTAAATTGGGTAAGTTGGAAAAAGAACATTGGTTTCCTTTGAAGCTCAACCTGTTAATTGTCCTCCTGTATGTTGTAATTTCTGAAGTGAAAGCTGTTTCTGAATGGCTGGGTTTTCACGAGCTCTTTTCTGCTCTTGGCAAACACTGGATTTTTTTTTGGGATAGGCCGTAATGATTAAAATTGCCACGTCTAAGGGGTTTTTTTAAGGGTTTTTTTTTTTTATTATCTTACTTTTTTATTTTTAATGAGGTGATCCTTGAACCGCAAGTTGTAAACGATTTGAGCCACATTTCAGTTCAGTTCGCCTTTGATTTTCCCATGCTGTTACGGTGTCTTTTGAAGTATCTTTGCTTTTCTGCGTGGTGGAATGGAAAGAGCAAAGAACTGGGATATGATTTTATGCATCATCTTTGACATCTGCTGTATCAACCCTGTGCCTTTTTACCCGTCTGTGAATAGTTCCAGTCGTTCGGAAGAGGTGTTAAAATCTCTCACAAAGGCTTTGAGAGTTCGCACAAAGAACTCCTGCTCTGGAAATTAGTGTTGTCTTTGATTTTAGTAGTTTAATTATCTCGAGGCAATGGTGGGTGAGTATCTGTGCTGGTCCTGCTGTTAAACACAGAAACTGGGTGGTGGGCAATGTGGGCGAAGGGTTTGGTGCGTACACTGTTTTCTTAGGTAGCAGCTTGCAGTTTGATGTCTTCCTGACAACCTTGCTTGGCTCTTCTTAGCAATTTTCGTGCCTTGAAAGTATGCAGGGGTTAGGTGGAGGATGCTGGATCATGTTCTTTGATAAGGGCCTGGGATTCCATTAGTGACAAGGACTCTTTGTTGCAAACTGGTCTTTTGCTAACCTTGGTGTGGGAGTGCTGAGGTTTGAAATGGATGGTGTCAGTAAATTAGTGACCACATCAGAACTGCTCCAGTCTGCACTGCTTCCAGACAAACGAAGCCGCGTGTCAAGGCGAGGTCATCTGGTGATCCTGAGAAGCCAGTTTAATATTATTCTTAGACCACAAGGAATTTCCAGTTACAGTAAAGCTGTCAGGCTGTGTGTCTGCCCCCCCTCAGATCAGTGGGACAGACACTTACTCAGTATCACCACACATGCAGAGAACAGTCATGGAGTTTCGGGGCAGTGTGATAAGATTATTAATAATAAGAAGCCATTTGTGACAGTTTCTACGGGAGCTAAAGCAGCCAAGGTGCACAAAGCAGTGGAGCGGCTATAAGGTCCTTTGTCAGGTCAACGTGTATAATGAAGTTGAGGTTTACATTTATTCATTTATTCTTTTCAATTAGCAGAGCCTGGTCATATCCTAACTCCCCATCTTGTAAAGGCAGAGAGTGCCAGCAGGCGGGTGTTAAAAGTGCGTTGATTCTTAGGAGGCCAAGATTAAACATGAAAGAGCATTAGCTGCTCAGCGGAGCAGTGAAAGCACAACGGGTTTGGTTTGCGCGTTGTTTTCTGATGATGTGTCCAGTCATTGAGAAGGCCATCAAATGTGCTTTGTGTTGCCCCAGAGGGTGCTGGGCGCAGTCCTGAGCCCAGCAGGAAAATAATGAAAGCCTGCCAGAAATGCGTGTTCTCGGGCAGTTTTTCCAGTAGTTTGCATCACCTGACGGGGAGCTTTGACGTGTTGGATCAAGAGGTGGCACTGAATGTGTTTTCTAGGAGGTGGAACCAGAGCCCCGCTGCTGCCTGCACAGTGTGGGTAACTTCAGGGTGCTCTTGACACACTTTTTTTGGGCAGAGGAAGAGGATGTGAGGGAAAGTTGTAGACTATCCCTGAAAGGGAAACTGCTCGGCAGTTTCTGAGCAGAACCTTTTCTGTATTCGCGGTATGAGTAGCTTACAGAGGTGCAGAGGTCCGTGGATCAGGGAATCCTGTTCTCCAAAGAGCAGCAAGGGCACGTCTCCCTACCCCAGCCTTTCCTTCACTGACTCTGTGGGATTTGGGGGGAGAAAAACCATCTAAGGTCCTCCTGCCTGTGCTCTGCGTTACTGCAGATACTGCTCCGTCCTTTGCAGCGTTTGAAGTACATCTGTTGTGCTCCGTAGAGGATCCTGAGCTGCAGAAACAGGGTAGTGGACCTCAAGGAAGTCGTGGGAACAGGCTGCCAAAGTGGATCAGGGACTCATTCTAAGGTACCTTAGGAAGTGCCACATGCTTGGGAGAGTGACAGGGTGCAGAGGAGCAGGGGGGTGCCGTGTGGGTGCCATCCAGCCTTGGGAAAACTGATAAGCTGGAACACAGTATCAGGCAATGTTGCTGACTGTAGAACTTTTCTGTTTGCTCCTGAGGATGAGGCCTGTTGAAGTGTAGAGCATAAATAATTATTATCTCTCCAGTGCAAGGGCCCTCACTCTGTGCTTGGCCCTCTGTCCCAGCCCCCGCTCCAGGGTCAGAGAGAAGGGAATAAGAGGCGGTGTCTTTGGCTGACATGAACCCGCTGGGGAGGGATGAGAGGAAGGGGGTCTTGGGGGCTGGGTTCAGAGCAAGGTTAGCCAAATATTGGATAAATTAAGCAAGAGAAACAGACAGCTCAGCTTGCAGTGAACTTTTCACCCAGCTAACCTGTTCCTCACCCTGCGTTGCACAGGTGGAGTACAACTCAAGTAGAGCACAACCCTTTCTCTCCCTGACTCTTTCTTTTCTTTTTTTCTTTCTTTTTTTTTTTTTTTTTTGCTGTGGTGTAAAACATGGCCAAGGGAGAGCAGGAACTGAAAAGGGTTTGATTTGCTGTTTGGGGTCCAAGAAATATTGTAGTTCTAATTGCTGTCTTAAGAGCACTCAAGTTAACGCCACTAATTGCAGAGGGGCCAGGCATTATTTGCTCCAGTATAGAAAGAGGACCAATAATTTCTGATCATAGAGGATTGGGAAGAAATTCCATACTGGAGAGTACAAGGAACAAATGACAGTGTCTAAATGGGGATGATTAGAGCTTCTCTGTGGGAAAATGCAAGTCTGGTGGGAATTCAGTGAATTCTGGTGTTTATATTTCTCTGACTTTTTGTCTGCATTTGCAGCGCAAGTAAATACAAATAATTGCTGACAGATGTTGTAAAACCATAGCATTAAGCTAACCACTGAACTTAATTTTTGCCTTAGTTAATAATATTTATTGGTAACTAAACATGGCACACTTGGGCTCTTACACCTCGTCCGTTAAAGGCTTTGCTCCAGAATCGCACTATGGGGCCAAGCACTGAACTTGTTCTGTTGACCCTTTCCTAAGTCCCTCCTGCTTCCTCTCCCTCTCTCCTCTCCCAAGAAAGTGCCAAGGAAATGAAAGTTACTGGTTTTTTAAGTAGCTGGTCCACCACACTCAGTGCATAGTGGTGAGGCTGGGGTTTCTGAGATGCTTTCGTAGACTGTTTTTCCTTTTTGTGGTGTGGCAGATTTGATGGAGACTAATACCTGGTAAGGCGCTTCACTCATCGTCGGTAGGGAGGGTCTGAAGCCAGCAGCATCTGTATTTTTCTGTGTGGGTGCCTGAATTCCATAGACAGGGATCCTTGCAAAGCCCTCTTTAAGGAACTTTCACCTGTGGTGCACTTCCAGATGGCAGATGCTGGGAGCTCTGTGTCTGAAGGGAAGGGAAATTTCCACGTGTAAATGTGGAAATAATCTCTGGCTTCAGGAAGCTGTGACCCTTCCTGGAGCAGTGACTATTTCGGTTTTGCCTCCCGCTCTGCTCAGCACACAGGGATGGTTTCCACCCCCAGTTTTGGATCTGGGAAGGAGGTCGAGTTCTTCTTGGACTACCTGTGACTGTCCATTCGCCTCCAGCTCCTCAGCCGCTGCCAGGTTTATGTCAGGTGATTGGCTGCAGAGTAGTACTGACAGATCTCCCTCGGTGTCCCCGACTCCTGGGTGCTGAGGAAGGACAGGAGCTCAGACTGACAGGACCACATTGGCGTGGGTGTGTCAGAAGGTGTGGAGAAGGGGAATGTGAACTCTGGTGTGGTTGCCATTGAGCTCCTCAGCCTGCCTGTTGCTGATGCCACTAGTTGTTTATCAAGCTGTTTTTCTTGTCAGGCAGTTGTTGAAAAAGATAAAAGAAGTAGCTGAAATCTGCATAAGGCAGCACTGCTCTCTGCTGCCCCTTCCCCTGCAACGACAGGAGCTTCCTTGTAGGTTTGGTGAGCCCAAGCACAGAGTGGATTCTGGTCAAACTCACTTGTTTGTTTTTTGGTTTGTTTGTCTGTTCTGGGCCTTTGTTTCATTGTTCTGGTTTGGTTTTGTTCCCTTGGGATGGTTCTGGTTGGCTAATTTTACAGCCCCTAGCTACGAATGCAAGCACCACCACCGGGGAGGGGATGGGGCAAGGAGAAGTTCAGTGGTCATCAGATAAGCAAGACCACTCCTTTTCCATCAGTTTAAGCAGATTCAGCAGAGCTCTAAGTAACATCATAATCTTCCTGAAGACAAATTTCCTTGTCTGACCTGTCAGAGGGTATGTTCTCCACAAAAGTTGCTCCCTTTTAGAAGTGTTGGTGAAGTTTCCCAGATCTGTTTGGCCATTCACCTTCTGGCTGGAAACCCTTGTGTCATGGCAGGCTTGTTTCTTCTACTGTATTTTTTACTGCCTCTCGAGTGACATTATAGAAATGATGAGTCTCTGAGAGATGATTCATACCAAAAAAGATCTAATAATTGTTACCAGTTATTCAAATCAGTGTTAGCGATTTCCCGCATCCTCCCACTGGTCCCTTGAGCTCCCCCACCCACTCATTCAGCCTAATAATTCCCAGGCTTTCTGGCTGTAGGCTCAGTGTGCCCTCTTCTGTGTTACTGTGCTAAGGTGTAAGTATCTAGTTCTCCCCAGAGGAACATTCAGGGCTTGGCTAAAACAACTTGCATAGGCAGATACGAGCTGGAACCGCACTAGCAAGGTGGATTGACTGCTGGCAGCTCCAGCAGAGCTCCCAGCCACGTTCACAGCACCTCTTCTGCTTGGCTCTGCTGCTGCAGTGCTGTTGGCAGGCTCTGCGGTAGCCAGTTCAAAGCTGGATGAGTAATGAATCTGCAGGATACAGTGTTGGGGTGCACAGACCTACAAACCCGGATTCTCTAGAGGAGCTCTGCAAAGAATTGTGCTAGTTCCACACTCAGTGCTAGCGTAGACTCGCACCAGTAGCGACCCCATCTGCTGCTGCTGTTCCAGTTTGTAGTCATGGTTGTTTCTTCCCTTTCACATGTAAAGGTCTTCAGCTCCCAAGGCTTGTTTCTCCAGCACCGTGAACTGAAATCTGTATTATGCAGTGACTCGTATTGTCGGTGTAAACAATAAGCTGCTGTTGAGAGCAGCTGTATTTTCTTCAAGCAGCTCCTCAGCTGAGCCACCTTTTCCTCTCATGTTCTTCTCATTTTGTATCCCTGGAGCATTCTTCCTTGATCTTGCCTGTCCAAGTCCCTTCCACATCTCTAGTCTCTTTTCTTTCACCTTCCTCACTTATTCTCTCTTAGCCGTTTCTTTTGTTGGGAGAAACACTTGATTTTGCCCTGAGTTAGATGGATCTAGAGGGTCAGAGACGGAAAAGGGGGAGGCTGGATCAGTTCAGGATGCCCCACAATGAAATATTTCAGAACACTTCACCGTTAGGGCGGCTGAAGTTTGAAAGCTGATTTTAGAGGAACTTTTGGCTGTCTTAAGACTGTCTCACGCAAGGCCTGAAAGAAACTGAAACCTGTGGCCACACAGGCGTAGGGATCTACAGAGTCGTTCTCCCCTAAGCAGGAAACCAGCATCCACCCTGCCTATTCAGTAGCCCTGTGGGCAGGGGGTTAACCTGCCTCTGGGAGGGCGAGGGGGGATGGGAGAGAGGAAGTGAGAAGCCACTTCTGTTGTGGAGCTCATTTGTTCACTCTTGCTGGGGGGGATTAGCATGGCAACAACTGAAAATATAAGTGTTCAAAATAAGAGTGTTCTCCCCAGTATTTGAGATGCGGTGTTCGTTTCACAGCCAGTGGCAAGGAGAATGAAAAGGATTGAGGAAACAGGGCACAGAGACAAGGTATTTGTAAGAGGGCCTCTTCAGATGACTAATGCAAATTCAGTCTGTTTCCTAGTGCTCCATTTTTTTTAAAGGAAAAAAAGACACTCGTTTGGGCTTTTCCTATGGAAGTAACAATAACAGAAAGGGATCTAAAGCATAATCCACCCTTCACACAGGATTCCTGGATTTTCTAGCTCACTTCTGGGTTATTTTGCTGCTTCTAAGCCGTGCAAGCACGTCGGGCGATCGCAAGGCCTGCAGCTTGCTAGCCATATGACTGTGAATTTAGCCCCAGATAAGCTGTTGGCTCTTCTGGAGAGAACCGCTTTACATAGCAACCTCCTCTTGTGCTGGATTGTGTTCACTCAGGGGTGAAAAGTCCCGTGTAGCATGTGTTGGGCTAGCAGAATGAGCTCACATGAAAAGAGCAATACAGCTGCCCCCTCTCTTCCTTTCTGGAAAAGCCAGGGGATTTATGGCCGTTGCCGTGTGTGGAGTGAAGCTGGCACCACGGCCCCTACTTTGTCAGCAGTAGGACAGTTGAGGGGAAGAAAAGCTCGGCGTAACCTTTGGTATGTTATTTATTATCACTTTGCAGCCCCCTGGAAAATGAACTTTGGAAAATTCTGAGCCGATGGTAACGGTGAACACTGGGAAAACCCGTGAATCAGCAAATCCATTGTGTTGTGCTGACAGAAAGATACTGTTACAACACACTTCAGCTGCCAACTTGCTGCAGTCACTCAATCCATCATGGTGGGCTGTTGGATCACAAGCCAGTGAAACTCAGCCTGGCGTGTTATTTTAGTCTTACATGGACTGTGAGATAAACGGGGCATGAACCGGCCCCCTGGCAGGGGGTCGACCCCTGGCGCCCTCATTAAAGTGCCAATCAAAAAGAGTAATGGAACAGGGACTGGAAAGCTGGCTTCTTCCGCCTGTTACCGCTCTCAGTCCGAGCAACTTTCACAAGCCAAGGGAAACATTTCTCTCCTGAATGGGAGCCAGACCTCCAGAAGTACCTCCTCTCTTCTTGTCTCTGAGAGCAAGTGCGGAGGCTCTCCCGGGTGTCTTGCTTGCAGTAGAAACCTGTTGCTTACCACTTACTCCGCGTGCAGGGCAGGTAGTAGGAAGAAGTGGTGCTGAATGCAACCCAGAAAGGGTGCAGATGCTTGTTCCGTGGAAGATGCAGGTGCTGTGCTTGCGTTGCTCATTGGTCGGTCAGTGGCGTGGTTTCTGTCACAAACTGCTCCTATTTCAGCATTTGTGTGCAGAAGACGCAGAGAAGCCGCCTCCTCCTCCTCCTCTTCCTCCTCCTCCTCCTCCTCCTCCCATAGCCGTCCAGTCTAGAATGCTTGCTCATCCGTGCAGGGGGTGAAAATGGGATTCTTGTGCTGGCTGTAGGTTGTTTCAAATCTCCACAGGAGCCCACAGCAAACAGACCCTGCAGTAACCCCATCATCTTTGGGTGAATGTACATCTACGGCTCAGGCACTCAAGCAGTGCTAAGCTGCCTGTCAGTGGTGGTGGATATTGAGAGAGGCTTGTAACCTCAGCTCTGACAAACCCTGAGTGCATCCAGCACTGCTGCTGCTCTGGGAATTGCTGCATGTCCTGTGATGCGTGCCAGGTTTCTGGTGTATTAATACATGTTCATCTGCACGTCAGCTTCCCTCTGGTGTGTGCTTGGAGGACAAGGTACAAAGGTAGCTACCAAAAAGAAGGAAAGGTGGGGGGAGGTCTGCGTGTTACGTGCATTTAGCATTTGAAATTAGGAAGCTCAGAGCTGGGGAGTTAGCTCTTAAACCTGCTCATAAATGTCAGCTCTTGATCTCGGTGTGATTATAAACCTGGCAGCTGTTTAGTTTGCTCACAGCCCTTTATCAGGAGATAGTTTCTCTAGGTGGATATTGGTTTAGTTTAAAATCTTATTTCTTTTTTTTTAATGGGTAGAATCATCACTTGAATTAATGTCAGTGAAGTGAAATGTACAGGTAGTATCTAGCCTCACGCGCTCTTGGATCTCGTAGCATGAGAGAGCGTGAGAGATTCCCTTACTGTGAGTGAGAGATTCTCTTACGTGAGAGATTCTCCTGCCACAAACCTGGTAAGGTGCTCACGTTTCAAGTTGAGGTGCTATTGCATGCTCAGGCTGGTGCAGATTAGAGAAGCCGTTAAGAAGCTCTAGAGGAAACCACTGCAGGTAGCAAGTAAATTGCATGATTGGAGATGAGCTTTCTACTGAGCTCAGTCAGAAAGAGCAGTTCTATCCCTTTACCCACAGTGTTGTGTCCTTGTATTCTCCGTACACCCGCCTGAACTCGGGCTGTCAGGATGTTGTCTCTGCACAATCCCTGGAAGACTGAC